>CM061531.1:248170735-248377790 GCA_030545055.2 Neoaliturus tenellus
CCAACACTAATGGCTCTTAAATAGTATGATTTATTTTAAAAACATACGGCATACCTAGCAGTTTAAACGAATGATAATATATACAAAAACTTATAATATACCTACAAGCATATTTTCTTAACAACAGTAAGGTTAGTTTATACTGCACTTTATATCAAACGCCTAGTTTTCAATGTTGAAACGCCGTTGAAAATGCTGTATTTTTAACGGCTGTATTTTTAAAGTGCTTTTGAAACTTTGTTTTAACTTTTTAATAAGATAGTTCCTTAGACAAAGAATCATTTAAATTCATGTACGATTCCTACAAGACTTTTAAGCTGTGTTATCAATTGTAAATAACATTGCTGTGAACGAAGTTTGGCAGCGGACGAAGTAACGTTCGGTCGGTTTATCTTACAATAAAATGAATAAAAATGTCTTAATCATAGCACTCCCTCCTCAAGAATGGTAAATCATCAAATTGTCTCAAGATGAAACACCAACAAACAGCAACTGACGCTACCAAACCAAACTAAATACAGTATTCTTGACGCAAATCGTAAGTCAAGCGACCCTAAACGTCAAAAATATCAATCCTGTTACAACAAGAACCCCCTCCCCCACTCCTGTGGACCTCGCACCTTACAAACATCCCGGTGGCGGACGATATAGAGGTGGCTTGCCTGCCTGCCCTTTGTGGGTGGCTGAGACGAGTAAACAAATACCGATCTAATTCATTCATTCAACATGACTACAAGTTCTGTTAAAAACATTATTTACAGTGTATAGAAAAGTGCAAATTATTTTGCAAATGCCGTTACATTACTTTTAATTTATTTAATTTTAGTTGATAAAGAATAAAAATATTTATTTACAAAAGTTGCCGCCCCCTAAAAATTTGCCGCCCTAGGCCGCGGCCTACTCGGCCTATTTAGAAAATGGGCCCTGCATGTACGTTTAAAACTTGTTTATGGATGGGAACACCAAAAGGGTCCCTCTTGCACATGTTTCCAAAACGAATCGTTTGAAAAGTATATCTATGGAATTCGTAAATTTAATTGTATTTGGTTCTACACTATTTTCTCCTCGCTAATAAAATTATATTTTGGAAAATGTTTCCTTGTTTCCACACGTCTAGTTCTGGCCGTTTCTTTCCCCATTGCCAGTCCGAGGATTCGTCGCGTCGTGTCCCAACTTCTCAACAGAGTACGTCGCAGCACGCGACGCAACTCCGGGTTGACCAGAATGGGATCCGTCACACACGCTGAAGCTGACATGCTGGCTCCGCAGTGGTGTTGATTATGGTGGTGACAAAATCTTTTAGCACCTAGCCAACACGTCCGAATGAAGTAGCATTATCCTAAGCCGGTACCAAGATCGTTAGTTGTTTTGACGTCCCTAAACACTAAAAATAATATTCGTTCAAATTCATTTGCTGTATTTGATCGTTATTTTATGTGACAAAGTAAAATCTTTTGAATGAGATATGGTTAAATTTGGTATGAAACTGTAGGATTCGTCTGTTATCGTGATTTAGTAAACGAGAATTATTATCAAACCATAAACGTGGTTATATGAAGTTTCACAAGGGACAAAAATAGTGTTAAATATATTCTGCAGGCATCCAAGCAAAACAAATAGGTATTCTGAAATATTTCTTAGCTAATTTTTAAAGAAAATAAATCATTTGAACCAAAGTCATGTTCCTGGTTCCAAACACGCTGAATATGTTAGTCAAGTTATGCCGATTTTTCGTTTGTTTGTTTAGGTCTAACTACGTGTAGCTGTTTACCTGGTTTCACCTGGCATCACTGAGTGGTCCCCAAAAGACCTAGAAACACATAATTGTCCGTCATACTTTAAAAATAACCCCGTCGTAGTGGATCTGGTTCCTCAGGGACTTTACAATGGTATTGAGTTTTTTTTACCTAAAAATCAAGAAAAGGGGATGTAGTTGCTGACAAGGCAGTGTTATAAAGAAATTTATAGTGTAGTCCCTTCTAAGTACAGGTACATTGTAAATTATATCACGTTCTGGCAGTACAGACACGTATCACGTCCTAGTAGCGGCCAGTGCAGCTACTAGTGATGAGGTCAGCCGGTGTGCAAGGCAGTGTGATGTAGCACTAACCCATTGCCCAGTAGCGGGGAGTAGTGCAAAATCTCGTACTGGATCGGCTGTGGTGCCCGGCAGTGTGATGTAGCACTAACCCATTGCCCAGTAGCGGGTAGTGCAAAATCTCATGCTGGGATCGGCCGTGGTGCCAGGAAGTGTGATGTAACACAAACCCATTGCTCAGTAGCGGGCAGTGCAGCCTCCAGTACTGCTATCGGCTGTGGTGCCCGGCAATGTGATGTAACACTAACCCATTGCTCAGTAGCGGGCAGTGCAGCCTCCAGTACTGCTATCGGCTGTGGTGCCCGGCAATGTGATGTAACACTAATCCATTGCTCAGTAGCGGGCAGTGCAGCCTCCAGTACTGCTATCGGCTGTGGTGCCCGGCAATGTGATGTAACACTAATCCATTGCTCAGTAGCGGGCAGTGCAGCCTCCAGTACTGCTATCGGCTGTGGTGCCCGGCAATGTGATGTAACACTAATCCATTGCTCAGTAGCGGGCAATGCAGCCTCCAGTACTGCTATCGGCTGTGGTGCCCGGCAATGTGATGTAACACTAATCCATTGCTCAGTAGCGGGCAGTGCAGCCTCCAGTACTGCTATCGGCTGTTGGTGCCCGGCAATGTGATGTAACACTAATCCATTGCTCAGTAGTGGGGGGTAGTGCAAAATCTCGTACTGGGATCGGCTGTGGTGCCCGGCAGTGTGATGAAGCACTAACCCATTGCCCAGTAGCGGGTAGTGCAAAATCTCGTGCTGGGATCGGCCGTGGTGCCAGGAAGTGTGATGTAACACAAACCCATTGCTCAGTAGCGGGCAGTGCAGCCTCCAGTACTGCTATCGGCTGTGGTGCCCGGCAATGTGATGTAACACTAACCCATTGCTCAGTAGCGGGCAGTGCAGCCTCCAGTACTGCTATCGGCTGTGGTGCCCGGCAATGTGATGTAACACTAACCCATTGCTCAGTAGCGGGCAGTGCAGCCTCCAGTACTGCTATCGGCTGTGGTGCCCGGCAATGTGATGTAACACTAATCCATTGCTCAGTAGCGGGCAGTGCAGCCTCCAGTACTGCTATCGGCTGTGGTGCCCGGCAATGTGATGTAACACTAATCCATTGCTCAGTAGCGGGCAGTGCAGCCTCCAGTACTGCTATCGGCTGTGGTGCCCGGCAATGTGATGTAACACTAATCCATTGCCTCAGTAGCGGGCAGTGCAGCCTCCAGTACTGCTATCGGCTGTGGTGCCCGGCAATGTGATGTAACACTAATCCATTGCTCAGTAGCGGGCAGTGCAGCCTCCAGTACTGCTATCGGCTGTGGTGCCCGGCAATGTGATGTAACACTAACCCATTGCTCAGTAGCGGGCAGTGCAGCCTCCAGTACTGCTATCGGCTGTGGTGCCCGGCAATGTGATGTAACACTAACCCATTGCTCAGTAGCGGGCAGTGCAGCCTCCAGTACTGCTATCGGCTGTGGTGCCCGGCAATGTGATGTAACACTAATCCATTGCTCAGTAGCGGGCAGTGCAGCCTCCAGTAATGCTATCGGCTGTGGTGCCCGGCAATGTGATGTAACACTAACCCATTGCTCAGTAGCGGGCAGTGCAGCCTCCAGTACTGCTATCGGCTGTGGTGCCTGGCACTGTGATGTAACACTAACCCATTGCTCAGTAGCGGGCAGTGCAGCCTCCAGTACTGCTATCGGCTGTGGTGCCCGGCAATGTGATGTAACACTAACCCATTGCTCAGTAGCGGGCAGTGCAGCCTCCAGTACTGCTATCGGCTGTGGTGCCCGGCAATGTGATGTAACACTAATCCATTTCCCAGTAGCGGGCAGTGCAGAATGCAGTACTTTGATCGGCCGTGGTGCTCCAGGCAGTGTGATGTAACACTAACCCATTGCCCAGTAGCAGTTAGTGCAAAATCTCGTGCTGGGATCGGCCGTGGTGCCAGGAAGTGTGATGTAACACAAACCCATTGCTCAGTAGCGGGCAGTGCAGCCTCCAGTACTGCTATCGGCTGTGGTGCCCGGCAATGTGATGTAACACTAACCCATTGCTCAGTAGCGGGCAGTGCAGCCTCCAGTACTGCTATCGGCTGTGGTGCCGGGCAATGTGATGTAACTCTAACCCATTGCTCAGTAGCGGGCAGTGCAGCCTCCAGTACTGCTATCGGCTGTGGTGCCCGGCAATGTGATGTAACACTAATCCATTGCTCAGTAGCGGGCAGTGCAGCCTCCAGTACTGCTATCGGCTGTGGTGCCCGGCAATGTGATGTAACACTAATCCATTGCTCAGTAGCGGGCAGTGCAGCCTCCAGTACTGCTATCGGCTGTGGTGCCCGGCAATGTGATGTAACACTAATCCATTGCTCAGTAGCGGGCAGTGCAGCCTCCAGTACTGCTATCGGCTGTGGTGCCCGGCAATGTGATGTAACACTAATCCATTGCTCAGTAGCGGGCAATGCAGCCTCCAGTACTGCTATCGGCTGTGGTGCCCGGCAATGTGATGTAACACTAATCCATTGCTCAGTAGCGGGCAGTGCAGCCTCCAGTACTGCTATCGGCTGTGGTGCCCGGCAATGTGATGTAACACTAATCCATTGCTCAGTAGCGGGGGGTAGTGCAAAATCTCGTACTGGGATCGGCTGTGGTGCCCGGCAGTGTGATGAAGCACTAACCCATTGCCCAGTAGCGGGTAGTGCAAAATCTCGTGCTGGGATCGGCCGTGGTGCCAGGAAGTGTGATGTAACACAAACCCATTGCTCAGTAGCGGGCAGTGCAGCCTCCAGTACTGCTATCGGCTGTGGTGCCCGGCAATGTGATGTAACACTAACCCATTGCTCAGTAGCGGGCAGTGCAGCCTCCAGTACTGCTATCGGCTGTGGTGCCCGGCAATGTGATGTAACACTAACCCATTGCTCAGTAGCGGGCAGTGCAGCCTCCAGTACTGCTATCGGCTGTGGTGCCCGGCAATGTGATGTAACACTAATCCATTGCTCAGTAGCGGGCAGTGCAGCCTCCAGTACTGCTATCGGCTGTGGTGCCCGGCAATGTGATGTAACACTAATCCATTGCTCAGTAGCGGGCAGTGCAGCCTCCAGTACTGCTATCGGCTGTGGTGCCCGGCAATGTGATGTAACACTAATCCATTGCTCAGTAGCGGGCAGTGCAGCCTCCAGTACTGCTATCGGCTGTGGTGCCCGGCAATGTGATGTAACACTAATCCATTGCTCAGTAGCGGGCAGTGCAGCCTCCAGTACTGCTATCGGCTGTGGTGCCCGGCAATGTGATGTAACACTAACCCATTGCTCAGTAGCGGGCAGTGCAGCCTCCAGTACTGCTATCGGCTGTGGTGCCCGGCAATGTGATGTAACACTAATCCATTGCTCAGTAGCGGGCAGTGCAGCCTCCAGTACTGCTATCGGCTGTGGTGCCCGGCAATGTGATGTAACACTAATCCATTGCTCAGTAGCGGGCAGTGCAGCCTCCAGTAATGCTATCGGCTGTGGTGCCCGGCAATGTGATGTAACACTAACCCATTGCTCAGTAGCGGGCAGTGCAGCCTCCAGTACTGCTATCGGCTGTGGTGCCTGGCACTGTGATGTAACACTAACCCATTGCTCAGTAGCGGGCAGTGCAGCCTCCAGTACTGCTATCGGCTGTGGTGCCCGGCAATGTGATGTAACACTAACCCATTGCTCAGTAGCGGGCAGTGCAGCCTCCAGTACTGCTATCGGCTGTGGTGCCCGGCAATGTGATGTAACACTTACCCATTGCTCAGTAGCGGACAGTGCAGCGTCCAGTACTGATATCGGCTGTGGTGCACGGCAGTGTGATGTAACACTAACCCATTACCCAGTAGCGGGCAGTGCAGCCTCGCAGTACTGCTATCGGCTGTGGTGCCCGGCAATGTGATGTAACACTTACCCATTGCTCAGTAGCGGACAGTGCAGAATCCAGTACTGCTATCGGCTGTGGTGCCCGGCAATGTGATGTAACACTAACCCATTGCTCAGTAGCGGGCTGTGCAGATTCCAGTACTGCTATCGGCTGTGGTGCCCGGCAATGTGATGTAACACTTAC
This sequence comes from Neoaliturus tenellus, assembly GCA_030545055.2. Lineage (NCBI taxonomy): Eukaryota > Metazoa > Arthropoda > Insecta > Hemiptera > Cicadellidae > Neoaliturus > Neoaliturus tenellus. The sequence continues at coordinate 248,176,915 of CM061531.1, forward strand.
CCATTGCTCAGTAGCAAGCAGTTAAGAATCCAGTACTGGAATCGGCTGTTTTAACCCCTTAGTGTGATGTAACACTAATCCATTTCCCAGTAGCGGGCAGTGCAGAATGCAGTACTTTGATCGGCCGTGGTGCTCCAGGCAGTGTGATGTAACACTAACCCATTGCCCAGTAGCAGTTAGTGCAAAATCTCGTGCTGGGATCGGCCGTGGTGCCAGGAAGTGTGATGTAACACAAACCCATTGCTCAGTAGCGGGCAGTGCAGCCTCCAGTACTGCTATCGGCTGTGGTGCCCGGCAATGTGATGTAACACTACCCATTGCTCAGTAGCGGGCAGTGCAGCCTCCAGTACTGCTATCGGCTGTGGTGCCGGGCAATGTGATGTAACACTAACCCATTGCTCAGTAGCGGGCAGTGCAGCCTCCAGTACTGCTATCGGCTGTGGTGCCCGGCAATGTGATGTAACACTAATCCATTGCTCAGTAGCGGGCAGTGCAGCCTCCAGTACTGCTATCGGCTGTGGTGCCCGGCAATGTGATGTAACACTAATCCAGTGCTCAGTAGCGGGAAGTGCAGCCTCCAGTACTGCTATCGGCTGTGGTGCCCGGCAATGTGATGTAACACTAATCCATTGCTCAGTAGCGGGCAGTGCAGCCTCCAGTACTGCTATCGGCTGTGGTGCCCGGCAATGTGATGTAACACTAATCCATTGCTCAGTAGCGGGCAGTGCAGCCTCCAGTACTGCTATCGGCTGTGGTGCCCGGCAATGTGATGTAACACTAACCCATTGCTCAGTAGCGGGCAGTGCAGCCTCCAGTACTGCTATCGGCTGTGGTGCCCGGCAATGTGATGTAACACTAACCCATTGCTCAGTAGCGGGCAGTGCAGCCTCCAGTACTGCTATCGGCTGTGGTGCCCGGCAATGTGATGTAACACTAATCCATTGCTCAGTAGCGGGCAGTGCAGCCTCCAGTAATGCTATCGGCTGTGGTGCCCGGCAATGTGATGTAACACTAACCCATTGCTCAGTAGCGGGCAGTGCAGCCTCCAGTACTGCTATCGGCTGTGGTGCCTGGCACTGTGATGTAACACTAACCCATTGCTCAGTAGCGGGCAGTGCAGCCTCCAGTACTGCTATCGGCTGTGGTGCCCGGCAATGTGATGTAACACTAACCCATTGCTCAGTAGCGGGCAGTGCAGCCTCCAGTACTGCTATCGGCTGTGGTGCCCGGCAATGTGATGTAACACTTACCCATTGCTCAGTAGCGGACAGTGCAGCGTCCAGTACTGATATCGGCTGTGGTGCCCGGCAGTGTGATGTAACACTAACCCATTACCCAGTAGCGGGCAGTGCAGCCTCGCAATACTGCTATCGGCTGTGGTGCCCGGCAATGTGATGTAACACTTACCCATTGCTCAGTAGCGACAGTGCAGAATCCAGTACTGCTATCGGCTGTGGTGCCCGGCAATGTGATGTAACACTAACCCATTGCTCAGTAGCGGGCTGTGCAGATTCCAGTACTGCTATCGGCTGTGGTGCCCGGCAATGTGATGTAACACTTACCCATTGCTCAGTAGCAAGCAGTGAAGAATCCAGTACTGGAATCGGCTGTTTTACCCCTTAGTGTGATGTAACACTAATCCATTTCCCAGTAGCGGGCAGTGCAGAATGCAGTACTTTGATCGGCCGTGGTGCTCCAGGCAGTGTGATGTAACACTAACCCATTGCCCAGTAGCAGTTAGTGCAGCGTCCAGTACTGGGATCGGCCGTAGTGTCCGTCAGTGTGATGTAACACTAACTCATGCCCAGTAGCGGGCAGTGCAGCGTTTAGTACTAGGAGCGGCCCTAGTGTCCGTCAGTGCGATTTAACATTAACTCATGCGTAGTAGCGGGCAGTGCAGCGTCCAGTAGGCCTACTAGGAGCGGCCCTAGTGTCCGTCAGTGTGATGTAACACTAACTCATGCCCAGTAGCGGGCAGTGCAGCGTCCAGTACTAGGAGCGGCCCTAGTGTCCGTCAGTGCGATTTAACATTAACTCATGCGTAGTAGCGGGCAGTGCAGCGTCCAGTACTAGGAGCGGTCCTAGTGTCCGTCAGTGTGATTTAACACTAACTCATGCCCAGTAGCGGGCAGTGCAGCGTCCAGTACTAGGAGCGGCCTAGTGTCCGTCAGTGTGATGTAACACTAACTCATGCCCAGTAGCGGGCAGTGCAGCGTCCAGTACTAGGAGCGGCCCTAGTGTCCGTCAGTGCGATTTAACATTAACTCATGCGTAGTAGCGGGCAGTGCAGCGTCCAGTACTGGGATCGGCCTTAGTGCCCGGCAGTGTGATGTAACACTAACCCATTGCCCAGTAGAAGACAGTGCAATGCGCGCTCCATGTGGTGGAAGTGCAAGCCTCCACTTTCCCCATTGCGCAACACTTCTACACTCGCCACGTTCCAGTCGCTGGATTTGCATGATTGGTCGCCGTGGAGTCCCTTTGGTACGTGAGGCGAGTCATGCAGTTGGCTGGTCGAAAATTAATTTTTTACAGTTTCACTGCCATCCTGGCACTTTGCAGGACATCCTGGAGATTTTGACAAACGATTATTCCCACGATTATGTTGTCAAGTTTATAAGTATTAGGAAAAACAATTTTACTTTTAAATAATTTACTTTATATACTGCGACTGCGGAGCAGAGTATCAAACAATGGAACACATAGTCGCAGAGTGCCCACTGAGTGCCTTCCCCGAAGGATTGACCGGTCTGCAAGGCTCAAGTGAAGCTGGGCTGCAATGGCTTAGCGCCCTGGATTTAGCTCTATAAAGAGAGATCTAATTTTTATTTTAGTGTTTAGATATTTACTTATACTGACTCAGGTGCTCTGCACATCAGAATTTTTTTCTTATTCTTAAACCATGGTGGCCAGCCATCATGGTTTAAGAATAAGAATATATATATATATATATATATATATATATATATATATATATATATACTTTATATACTCAAGAGAATATTATTTTATTTACAAGAATTAATTTTCTTCGGTTTAAGTAACACTTATCTGACCGTGTAGCTGAGTGCTCTGAGTGCTTAGTGCTCGTCTTTAAATGGCATTGCAAAGGCATTCGGTTCGATCCTGAGAAACGTTAGTAGCTTTTTAAAGGATCAATTCCGGACCCAGTTGCCATTCGTCATTGGGCTATCAATTAATTATGCTTTCTAACAACTGGTCGATCGATGTTAGATAGTAACAAGACCGGGGGTTGGACCGTTCCCCGTAAAAAAACTTAGAAAAATGCCACTGATATAGAAACTATAAAATAAAATGATAAAAACACAAAAAGACCAACTTGAAACTAGATTTTGCACCGATAACGAACACTTTCCGGACTGGTAAGGAAAGGTATAATTATTATAAAAAATTACTATTATTATTGTCGTTATATTTTTTTCTTTTATTTTAAGGAGAGTATCAATAACACTGATTAGAGATTTATATTTAGCAGAATAATTGGTGGTTTAGGAAGTTCATCAGTTCAACAGACACGAATTTGTATGCTTTAATAACTAAGTTGATTTGCCCTTCCGTAGTTTAAGTGGCAATCGTTAGACGGTTGGCCCTAGAAAGTGCTTGATAACTATTGAATTTATTTTCTCATTAATTTTTACAGCAATGCTGTCACCGCTCAAGGCCGGTAGAGGAAAAGCATAACTGCTTCTGAAGGTCTGCTGAATAACTTTCTTTTTGTTTTGGATATGAAGCTTCAAAACTAAAGCGGAAGTCAAGTTAAGTTATAATATTTACCATTACACAGCTGATTAAATAAGCGGTCAAAGCAGTGTTGCTCAAAGCCATACCAGATTATTCAAGCCTAACTGCTAAATGACCATGATGTCATTTCGGTACACATATGTGACGTAGTAAGTTTGGACATCTGATCTCTGATCTCCAGCTGGAAGCACTGTCCATGCACGCGGGTAGGCCTACCTTAAACACCGCGTGGACGGTACTTCCAGCTGGAGATCAGAGATTAGATGTCCAAACTTACTACGTTATATACGTGTACCAAAATGACGTCATGGCCATTTAGTAGTTAGGCATGAATAATCTGGTATGGCTTTGTGTTGCTACGGGTGCGATATTTAGCGTAACCATATTACTCTATTTTACATTTTAATTATTTATTAATAACACACCATTAGATAATTATAATATTAACTATCGACAATGAAGGTAAATATGTAACAATAAGTTCTACACTTTTTAACTCAAACTCCTTGCTATGGTTACTACTGTTAAAACAAACAATCTCCAATGCAAACGAGACAATTGTTGTGTCCTGCAGCGTTGGCAACTATTGCATGTAGCAAAGAGTAAAATGTTGATTTTTAACACTTTCTAAACCGCTACACACTCTGTGGTGACAACCATGGTTGTCGCAGAAATTGGCACCATTGCTCTTACGGGATGTAGTTCACCTGTGGCACTACAGTCATCTTGGTGACCACTAGAGAGAAAATGTTAACAGAAACCACGACTAGATCATAAAGATGTTTAATGTGCAGTAACGCCTCATTGGTATATAGGCAATATTTCTCGTGTAGCTTCGACGATCTGTGATTCCTCCTTGTCCAACGATCCATTTAATTGCTGGACATCCTGTCATCCTTCGCCAATCCATTACATTCTTTCTACTTTCGCCCCGGCCGTCTCCAGCTTTCTATGTTCTTTTTCCATGTTAATTTGCGACATTTCAAAAGGAATTAAGTGCATACAAGGTTCTCCGGTTGTATCGTTTTTCAACTAGACATATGGTAAAATAATGATACTTTCGAATATCTTTTAAAAGTGATTTGTACATGGCGTTTGTTCATGTTTTCAAGTATAAACTTTTTATCGATGCAAATTCAAATATGGTTTTTATTTAAATGAAATATTATGATTATTGACTGTTCAACTGTTTAACCTGGTTCCAAGAACATTTATGTCAGTTCAAATTTTAAGGTAAATTAAATAATTAAATTTTAGAAATTTACCTTTTGTAATTCAATATTGGTTTGGATTACAAACTTAAAAAAAAAATAAACATGTCTTATTTGGGTTAGAAATTCTTCTCATAAAGGATAACATCGTCAACCGACACAATTGTGTGTAATCTACGTGAGCCTAATAGAACAAAATTCAAGTAAAATACATGTTAATTTCATTATAGCCTACTCGTATTTAACTAAGGAAGTTTTTGGAGAAAATTTGAAATCTTTGTCTTCAATTGCATTTTATAAATTGCACAGTTATGTTAATTTCCCAAAATAATAGTACATTAGAAATAATTCCAACAAAACCTTCTCCAAAATAAAACTTCAAAACTAATTAAAATACTATTTATTCCTGTATTTACTTCTATATTTTATATTTGTATTACTTACTTAAACTATATTTGCTTTGCATCATTCTTGATTTTATAATTGCGTGTTCTTTAAATGGCTTTTGCCCCAAAAAATGTTTAAACCGATTGTATAATGTTTCAAAACATAACAGTCTTGCAATTTACATATTCATTTAACTCTATGTTCTCACAATCATAATTTTTGACGTTGATTTTTAGACACGTTAATTATCTTAAAAGAACAATAATCCATGAACTGAATAAATAAATAAATAAATAAATAAATAAAAAAATTTCTTCTAGTATTCCAAACCAGTCTCATGCAAAAATAAATAAATAATAAACAAACATAATCCCCAGTATTTTGCAAAACTGTAGAAGACGTTATCGTGAAAACTGCAAATGATCGGCCAGGAATAAAAAATAAAATCTAAATCTCAAACAGAACTGTAAATACGTATATACTGTTGTCCAATTTCCGAAGGGTAGTTTATGTTTAGTAGGTATTATCTACCTGTTGACGACCTCTTGGGCTCTTTCCCTCCCCTCCCCCCCCCCCCCACTCCGACAATGATAACATCGGAATGCTTTCAGACTAGGGCGACAACCCCTGATAAATGGGGAATGGCCTTAACCTGGATAACTCGTAGACATCTCTTGTAGAGTCCAGCGGGCCACAATGGCAAGATTTCACGCCTTTTGTTTAATCAAAATCTCTCTTAAGGACTTAATATTTATAAGAATGCAATTTAGGTACTAGACCTTTCAGTCATCGAAGTATTGAAAAGGAACAAAATAATGAATGTATTAATGAATTTTCTTGTTATAAGATCTTTATTGATTTTGTGTGTGATATATTGATATAAATGTATAAGAACCCTTCTTAAGTGGGTTCCACAATCTATATATTAATACGCAAGCATGTTTCATTTAATCCCTTTTTCTCAGCTCGTGTGCATCATAGGATAAATCCGCGCATACCGTTAGAAAGGTATAGTCATGTAGATGAGCAGAATCACATTCTAATTCACGTCGGACTCCATAGGGCTGCGCCCCACAGGCTTTCAATGTTCCAATGTTAATCTTATGGAGAAAGGAGAATTGAATTAATCATTAGACAGCTGTTGTAAAAACAACTGCTAGAAAATTAGGAAGAACAGTTGTTTTAGTTCTAAAATGTTTTTAAGTTTCTAATGTCCAGATCAACCGAAATTTTGATCGAAATTCGATCAAGAGGCAATCTCTAGTCCAGTATTAAATTGCTGGATGGTGGAAACTGTTCATCGCTGTTGACTTTTCGTGATCTGAAATTTCTGGATTCTGCCTTGTAAAGACAGGAACTTATCCGTGCAAAATTAATTATTTGAGGTTGAAGAACAATTTTATTTCCACCGAGGAAAAATTTTCTTCCCAAGAGTCCTAAATGCTGGCATATTATTTTTAATATAGTGTTTTTCTTGCTAATTTCCGTTACAAGCACTTCTTATTTACATATAAAACGTCTAAACAAACATATTCGTTTACGCAAAATCAAAACAATGGCATAAAATTACACGAGCCATTAAAAAACAGAAAAGAAACATTTTCTAAGAGGCCAACGCAATGTTCAGTGATTTCTGATTGGTTAAATTCTTGGCAGTGGGAGGAACGGGAAACATTGAAGTCTGCAATTCCCACTTCAATTGGAACGGACAAGTGACATAGGCTATGTTACAAAAAATGTCCGCAATAATTTTTTTAATGAGAAACCATATCAAAATTGTAGGTTTCTACCTAATCTAGAATGGCTTGCAAAACACTATGTCCAAAAGAAAACGTATTTGTGAATTTCGCTGCATTCGATTAACTGACATTCCAAACACTAACGACGAACTAAGATTAATTACACCTTAGGAGGTGGAAGATTCCGAACCAGTCCTTCTCGAGATACGAAACGTTACGAAATTCTCGACGAATAATAAAACCAACAAAGTTGTCTTCGATGTTGAAACGCCGCAAACGTCAACAGCCTAAAGAAAAAGAAAACGTTCTTTGGTGGATTTGGAGTTTTGTCATGGTTTCAATTTTGGCTTAACTTACATTCACATGCTATGAGCGTGAACTTCGAGTAAACTTAAATGGGAGAGAGTAAAATATACAAATGTTTATAAACTGTGCGAATTTGATGCATATATATACAAGATTAAACTATATTACTGTACTTTCGTAAATGTTAATAAGTATATAGAAACTATTAATTAATTGCATGATCACTTAGGTCCTTGTAGGCTCATTGCTTGTCGTACTTCTTGTTTTTTTTAAATAATTAGCATTAAAAGAATATTGCTCCTCAGTCTAGGTGTTTTTGATTTTTTTATTTAACAGTATAGTTTTAATCAATCATGATACTTAATTGATAAAAGTTTGTGTTGTAAAGTATTGTATTTGTGTTGTTAATATTATATAGTAGGCTATTTGTGGAAATAAAATGATTATAATTCTAAATGTGTCCAACTACAGTAATAAAATACAAAATCTTACTACATTGTTTTAATTTTTATATGATTTATTTTGTATTGGCTTTTTTAGAACTACAATTAATTATCGTGCTGAAATTCTCTTATACAATCTTGACCACAGTGGTGGCCATGTTACGCATCGTACGTGTAAAGCCGCGTCCGCGCACTGGCCGAATTCGTGGCGAACGCCACGGGGGTTAAGTTTATAACCCTGTACGGCGAACACAAAAAATCGACAAATATTTCTAACGAACAGTTACCGGCCATATGATTTACATTCGAAAAGGTTAGCAACGAACAAATGTCGAAATGTTTGGCCAGTGCGGACTTGGCTTTATAATTTAGTACAGCTTTTGTTTCGACCGGACGCATGTCTGCCCGAGTAAACTTTAGTAGGCTATTAAGATTTAGGTTCATTATCGCAAACCCGTTCAAAATAAATGTGAGGTCGAAACGCGAATTTAATTTCTCCATTTTTCCCGATCCTTCCATTGCCAAAATCCAACCAATCACAAAAAATTAAAATTAAAGTGAAGAAAATAGGGGAGTTTAGTAAGGCATTGAGGGAATTTTCGTACTGGTGAGAAATGAAATTCTGTATTTCGACCGCGATTTGATTTTGAAAGGGATTGACGACTACACTCCACCTTAACTCTGAGCTATCTGTGGTTACTTTAAATTTCTCAAAACTAATAACCAAAGAGGTTGGTAACAAACAAAATTACAGCTTTTATTTGTCAATCAGAACCCGGAAGGGTGTTTCCATCGGTGATGGTGACCAGCGAATGTCTATACACGTGGACGTGTCCTCAAGCAAGTCGTGCATTGAGAGGCAAACATTGTCCTTAGCTCTTCTCTTCCTGTTTTCTAAAATAATGGTATTTGTATTGTGCTCCTTACTTGTGGGCGGATGTTTTCTACCGATGTGTTATTTGCATTTGGACGATAAACAAACATTGAACTCCTCTTAAATTACTGGAGATGCATACAAAATCAATAAAAAATTAGTATAAAGTTGAAGTTGTTTGAAGGTATTGTTCATCAGGTGGACTACTTAACAGAAGACACTAATAAATAACTAAATAACGTTCTGATAAAGTTCATGTAGTTACATTCAGTTGTCTCAATCATTTTGAACATTTATGATTAATAATTTTTTTGCCCACTGTGCATGATGGCATGATGGCTGTGTATATGGCTAATAGTGACCAGGTTATTCATTCTAGTTTTTGCCAAAAGTTATTGTTAGTGTAAACCATTTATGGGCTGTATTCCTATTTTAACTTAATGTGTTTCGTCAAATAGAGCCTACAAATAGATGATCAGTTTAAGTCCTAATAAATGCTTCACACTTTTTTTTTATTTTCTATATTATTTAGAGCACTTGCACCTCCTTATACCCTGAATAAACGCTTGAAGGAACTTGCTATTTAGTACCAACAAAGACGCAAATGGATAGAAAGATCAGAGGAATTTTTCCAAATCATTCTTTCTTTGTACTCAAGACGACACTGTAGGGAAGTCAACGCTACGAGCTGGCTCGTCCCATTCCACTGATGACCCGCTAGAGGACACCATCCTGTAGCCTGTAGCTAGGCAAAAGCAAGATTTGTTGCACGACCATTACTCTATCTTCGGCATAGGGATTTCATAAAATTTTCTCCTTTACTTTGAAATCTGTTTAACAAAAACACGTTGAATACTGTACGTTGCAAAAATATGCATCCCAACAATCTCCTAAACAGTCTGAGATCAAGTTTCATATTCAGTACAGTTATAAAAAAAATCATTTGGGCGTTTAACGACATAATGTTAGATACATTTGTTTCAGGGCTCCGTCCTACTGACCCTTTACATTATTAATTCTCTTAAATGTACTTGCGGTTTTTTACAATACGATAACAGTTTTTAAGAGATAATCAGGCCGCCGGAACCAACAAATATAACACTTCTTCGTGACATTCGTTGTGAATTCATAGTGACCTTTAGCTGCCACAGACTACCGACAATCATCTGCTTTCTGTAATGGCGCTTCTTAATGAATTAATATTAAACAAGATAACAGAGTAACGCCAGCGATATTTATTTTATTACCTTACAGCCACGTTAAAATTACCCCCCCCCCCTTTTTAGTTTGCATACTACATAGAAGTTTATCATCTCAAGAAAAGCTTTTTATATGCATAAGCGTTTTGCCCAAAAGAACATCTAACACTTAAACATTATCACAATAAGTGGACAGAATTTATATAATAAAAAGGTTTAAGCAAGCACATTGAATGTCGATATGTAAATCAGTGATTTCAATATTCTCTTATGATTCAATATTAATTAGTTAATTTGATTTCAGATGCTAAAAAATTACAAGTCTAAGACAAACTCAAAATTCGGAATCACGAAAAAAGTTGTACTGTACTTGATAAGTGTCTTAACTCAGAGTCATGACTATGTTTTACAAATTGGTTATGTCAATAAATTTTTGTTTTAAATAGGCCATCAACAATGAATCAGAAACAACTTTTTTGTTTTCAGTTTTGTTCCTTCACTGAAGTTGTTCCTAACACGTCGAACGGTTGTAAAACTACAACAACCTATACAGCAGGCTAATTAGACTTCTAAGTAGTTATAATAAAATACGAGTGTTTAGTACAACTATTTCGCATGTACGATACTCCGCTTATACGCACGAATTATATCTAATCCCACACAGCGGAGAAAGGGAGTTGATTATTTGTTCATAGAATCATTAATCAAGGTACGAAATGACAACTTTCATTCCGATGACACTTTGAAAGTTTCTAAAGGTAAAATTGGTCTTTGCAATCTGATAAATGTACAACAGCAATGAAAATTCAATAAAGCTAAACAATATGTCTACAAATTTATGTTAAATGTCACCTTTATCCGGCCGGTGTTGTTTTCTTCTTGTCGTAAAAAAGTTCGTTCACTTTCACTGTAGACGACGACGGTGAAAATATACACGATCAGCTGTGAGTTTGATCAGATGATTTATTGTTGCTCCTCAGGTTAACCAAAATAAAAAAATCCTCATTCCTTATTTCAAAACATTAATAAAAAGACATAAAATTAAAATATTATGAATTGTTTTAATAAAATTAACTAATATTTTTTACGAACTTAATGTAGGATAAAACAATTTTATTGTTTATTTTGTATAGCCTAATTAGAAAATATCTCAATAAAATAACTCCTTTATAAAAATATTAACGAAAATTCAGTGTGCTGAGTCCACTTAGTTAATCCACGGTACGAAAAACGACTAATTTTAAAAGACCTGAAAAGCAACAATGAAACTTCACTTTAGAATTTGTTGGGTTTTCGGTTTACCGTACCTTGGACCAATTCGGCCGCCGCGATCACTTGTATAGCTTAGACTGTCCAGACACCGAAACGAAAGCGACACTGTCCCTCCAGGGGTTGGTTGGGAGGGGGGGGCAATGTAGGTTAGTCGCTGCACCGCCCCACTACGCAGGTAATGCATCGGAGACATGAAAATTACAGTGGCGAACAAAGTCGGCGCGGCGGCGGCTACTGGCCACTGTGTTACGGCTAGTGTTTTGTAGAAATTTAATGGGCCACAGAATACTTAAATTAATTTACATTGAGAGCTTGTGGGGTTTTATGGTGATTGTTGGCGATTTACTTATAAAATTAATTTAATAACTCTAGAACAACAGTACCGTACTTGACGATGAATAGTCACAATGCTTTACATTGTGTACATGGCTTCAAATAACATTAACGTGGACAGTTTATCGCAACACAAGGGGAATGCTACGGTTTTGTTTGAAGTTTTATAGACAGCAGGTTATTTGGGCACAACGATAAACTCTTCAAGTTATGTTCAACGTCTAGGCCCGCAGATCATCACTTTTTATTTTGCAACTTGAAAAATATCAATACACTATTAAAAATATACTGTACTATTGGTTGTAGACCAATGTACCAATGAATCTTCTTTTCTTTTTGCTAGACGTTTGTGACCAGCGGTGCCGTTGGGGCTGAACTGTCCGGCGCCGGCGCTCAGCCAGAGAGCGTCATCCAGCTCCGCTCTGTTGGGCCCCGTTCCAGCACAGTCCCATCCCATCGTTGTTTCTCTGAGGTGAACATCCCCTGCTCCCCAATTTTCTAAGTCATAGCATCAGTTTTCAATGACGATCGGAAAATGTAAAAGCGGACGCTAGCGATGAAAGGCGAGGTTGTCGTTTTCAAACATCGATCAAACATTAGGCTCTAATGTAGTCTATCATCGACGTCCTATGAGCAATGAAAAATGGTCCATTAGCAACGAAATCACGACTTATTACTTTAATTACATGTGATAGGCTGCTACAGAATACCGATCCATGAAAAACGTCACAAATAGCGATTATCTATGTTTGAAAAGCATTAATTAAACACAGATTGATTGACGTAACTCTGGGTTACAGACATTCCACAGTATTTAATAACAACATCCTTATTTCCCTCCGAATTCATGCTATATGAACCCCCCCCCCACTCCTCCACCAACCTTAAACTAAATTCCTCCCCTAATATATTGCTTTCCCACTACATTACCGCTCAGCCACAGCTATTTTTAGCTCTGAACAACTGTTTTTGGTATTAAAATCTTTTACCCTCAACTGACCCTGATAAAAAAATTGGGGTCCTCGTCTTTGGTAAACACGGAAAATTTTCAAGTCTTTTAAAGTAAATAAAAAAGCAGCAGGAAGTATATTGCAATAAACAAAACCAACCATTCTTGTTAACTCATGCGCATCAGTTTGAATTTGAGTTTCCCTGTTTTGTGTTCTCCATAGAGCCAAAAATCTCGCACATGCAAGTGCTCAGCGCTCATGTGCTTTAAAAGCACAGATATTAAACCCGTTAGTCGTTTTAAGATACATATGGCACACGTCTGAGCTTAACTTTATTAGTCTATGGTAACCTAAACCATGGTTTGCATAGTTGAAATATGCATCCTCCTTGGATACCACTTTATGGAGGTGCTGCACTATGTTCATTCTTAGAAAACCGAAAAATACCAGTAGACGAAATTTTAAAATGAAAACAAAAAATAAACAAGTAATACACTATAACTTTTAGCTTATAGTAGGTAGTAGTTTTGTTTACATTTTTTTGCAACCGTTAATTTTGTGGTGAAATCATCAATAATGTCAAAATAATTAACTCCAAAATATACAAGATTTTAAATAAGATTTAAAAAATGCTTTCTAAGAAGCAAGGAAAAGAAACAAGTAAATTCCTGAAGATATTGGAGAGTTGAATTTAAATTAGCTGCCTTGAATGCTCTATGTTTCAAGTTAATAAATCCCCCCGTCGCAGCAGACCTGTGTACTCAGTGAATTTAAAAATTAGTAATATTAATTTTGACTAGATGAACCTATGAACAAAATTTCATCATGTGGTCATAAATGTCTATCCTCCTGATGGAGTGTGCAGGTATGCTGCCATGGGGAACACTTAAAGTAGGTTTTTAGCTTAAATAAAAAATAATTTCGACCATAGGAAGCCATATATTAAGAGTTATCAATATCTGCCCATAAATTAACGAGATTGCCCATTCTCCATATCATTAACACAGAAAAAGATTATGCAGGTTTGCTGCCAAGATAAGAAAAAAAACCTAGATTTTTTACCATAAATGGATGAATATCAACCAAACAAAGCTAAATACCAAGTTTCATCCAAAAATATTGGTTAATAAGTGATATGTTAAGACATCCTTATTCTCCTCAAGACTAACATTGCATTCCCAAAATACAATGTACTGTCTTTAGACTTTTAAATATCTCAATAGATAGAACAAAGCTTCAATATACTAAATTGTGTGTTTTTGTGCTTAATCCAGTGGTGAAAATCAAAATTTCAAATTTTTACAAACTACATATGAAAAATAAAAAACAATTTTTGGTGTACAAAACCCCCCAAAAACTACCCCTTTGATATATCTGGTTTACAAACTCATCCAAATAAAGGTAGGATTACACATCTCTACCAAATTTGGTCAAGATCGGACCGTTTTTATGAGAGCTATCGTGTCTAGGAACACACACACACACACACACACACACCCTCACACACACACATATATATATATATATACATTTTAATGACTATTATTTTTAGTTTCTGGGCACCTCAAAACGAAAAAGTAACATGAGAGGCTTAGGTCTTACCATGAGACCTACGGTAATAGCTTCCACCCTATGGGAAATTTGCTAAAAATAAATTGCATCCATTACAAAGAACACCTTTAGCAATTAGCAATATACAGTACCAAGGAGACTGAGCAAAAACCTGTAAGGCGATCTTGTTCGCTTCACTCACTCACCAGGCCAAAAGTTGTGGCACCCTGATATAAATTTGTTGAATCACAGACTGAAACATTTATTGTAACATGTTGACTTATTAATTTCTCTCCTTTTATCATTGTATGTAGGATATGGAGAAAGTGTTGTTTTCATCAAAACTTTTGCATTTGAGTTGTTAATGGATTTATCACAAGAGAAAAAGTGGTTGTCAGAGCGATGTCTGTCTGTGTGTGTATCTGGATGTTCACAGAGCTAGTAAAAACACAATGGACCAATTATGATTAAATTTTTTATGTAGGTTTCAATCCACAATAACTCCAGGCGCTTTTTTAAATTTTTATTTTTAAGGGCAGTTCACTCTACAAAACCCTCAAAAAAGTGAAAAACAAAAATCTCTTGGAAACAGTTCAAACGTTTTTGATTAAAATTTTGTGGTTTATACTAACAATAAAAAGACAATATAACATTAAACTGTCCGCATCCCTGAGAAAACTCGTGATCAAGCAATGTAAAGTTTAAAGTGTTTAAAAAGCAATCGGCCTATTTAAGATTAAAACCAAAACGGTCAACTTGAGATAAATGTTCCTTGTTACCATAAAAAACAAGCTCAAGAAATTAAATAATCCAGGACTCTATGTCAAGTGGTTGCAGAGAAAATTTGAGAATGGTTTTTGAGATACAAGCAATGAAAATTTTACCCATGTTATTTTGTGTTTAAAAATGAACGGGAACTTCAACTGGCTCCTAACTGTGATATTTGAAAAAAATGTCAAAGAATACATAAGTCTCTAAATTATGTAAAAAAAAAACATAAAACCGATTTTTAAGTTTTTTGTGTCATTGGATAGGGCTTGGTCTGTATTGTATACGCCAAAAATTGATGAAAATCGGTCTTAAAATAAGAGCAATATACACAAATTAAATTTGAAATTTTCCCATTTGGATGACATATTGGGATTGGGTTGAGCATTTTAAACATCTAAATTATATACTCTCGCAGGTGTAACTCATTGGGGTATCAGAAATTCATCAAGTGTCGGTAAGGTAGATTAAAGGGTAATGTAGTACAAGAGTGGTAACGTAGTTCACTTAGAATAGAATATACATTTATTAAACAGGTTAAACAGGTTAAACTTAAACAGGTTTAGTTCCCGTACTTATATTATAGAACTAATTTATTGCACACTCTGGTTTATTGGCATGACAAATGTGTTAAAGTGATAATATCACTACAATGGATATTAATGGGTAAACATTATTCTTCTCATGATATTCTATATTTATTTACTCTGGTTGTTCTCAATACCACCTTTACAATTACTGATGTATTGACCTCTGACAAAGTTCAATTTCATATCAAATACAGGGCCGCCCCGAGGGCGGGGCGACCGGGGCAGTTGCCCCGGGCGCCACAGCCAAGGGGGCGCCGCGGCCGAGGCGAAATCCCCGTCTTACAATCTCAAACACTTAACAAAAATTTTAAAAATGCATCAATAAACATTTTAGAAACAAATGGTTCAGTAATAATTTTTTTATTAGTTCAAATTAAAATTTAAAACATTTAGGCTAGTCAGAAATGAGTAGTGAATAATTTATTATAACTATAAACCTTTTTTACAATGCAAGTGGAAGAGTGGAAGTGAATCATGATAGCGTAGCATTTGGCTGCATGTAGGCCTACTGGTTAGCTGATCTTATGAACTGAAAATGACTCTTGCGCTCCCTCAGGGCCCACGAAACAACGGGCCTGCATACTTCCCCCCCACTACCTAATTGGGAATTAGAATTATAGAATAATTAGAGGATTAGCTTAAATTCGGGCTCATCTGGTCACTTGACCAAAAATGTATGCAGGCCATTAGTTTCCGTAGGCCCTACTGCTTCCCAGACCCAGATCATGTGTTTGCCAACAAAGCTTTATGGTACAAGTGAATTTGTTGTTTAATTAGTTTATTCAAACTAACAGCATTGAAAATTTATCCATGCACTTAATTTAATGCGTCTGACTGTAATTTAACAATTAATTTAGGGGGCGCGGATCAAAATATCGCCCCGGGCGCCTATTAGCCTCGGGGCGGCCCTGAAATATTATTCCATATACAATACAGTTAAAGTTACATAAATAATACCTCCTTGGTTACTACAAAAATTGCCAACATACTGGGAGTCGCGGATTACCGAAACACCCTTTTTAAGAAATATTAAACTAATTTTTATAACATTAACCAATTGTGCCTTTATAGGTAAAGCAGTCTATCCACCGAGAGTAGTTTCAATGTACAGGTGTACCTGAAATTACCTTTCCAGACCGGAAGACATTGATTTCAAATACAATTTTTTTTAGTTTTACACGGTTTTTAAGAAAACTTTACAATTTGATCTTGTACGCGTAATTTTAGAAGTTTAGGGAATATTTGCGGTTGAAATTTAGATTTTTCTCATTA
Source organism: Neoaliturus tenellus (assembly GCA_030545055.2). Classification (NCBI taxonomy): domain Eukaryota; kingdom Metazoa; phylum Arthropoda; class Insecta; order Hemiptera; family Cicadellidae; genus Neoaliturus; species Neoaliturus tenellus. The sequence continues at coordinate 248,193,572 of CM061531.1, forward strand.
GAATAACATGGAACAAATTTACAAATCTTCTCTGAGCATTTTAGGTTAAACAAAAATGGCTCGGCACAAAAATGTCTTAGAGTCTTTTAAATACGTTTCCAACAAAAATTTTCTGTTTGGTCCAAAATGCTTTTTTATTAAATTTACAACATGACGGAGATTAATGAACATGTATTTAAATGTTTAGTAAAACTAATCACGTGATAATTGATGTTTTATGATGGTACATTATTTTTAATGAGGTCTTAGACATTTACATGTTTGGTAAGTTCTGTTATATGTAAAATATTCGGACATAATATATGTAAAATTTTCCCCAGTAAATAAAAATTAATTTCATGCTATTTATTCTTCAAAAACATTATGATTAGGGTTTAAAATATTAAATTTTAAAGTTGCTTCAAAATAACGTCTGGTCCCCTCTGTATTGAAATCAGTGTCAACCAACAGAGTGAAATAGGTTTACCTACAACGGCACATTTTTTTAAGTACATTTTTAAAAGAGGTGCAAGGTTGGTATGGGACACCCGGTAAGACAGTATAATATTTGCACGATAGCGCTCCCAAAAATTGGTTCTTTATTTGGGATGGCACTTAATTTCTAACGAACTCATTAGGAAGTACATCATTGACTTTACCTGATAGCATACTAATTTAAATTTTACAATTCAAATAAAATTTGAACTAAAATAGCAGATTACACAATTGATTTATCTTTTAGTGCGTACTAAGTGAACGTTTAATTTGAAAAGGTGGCAGTACAGTATTTTCATTTAAAATAAAAAAGCTTTATTATTTCCTGCCCCATAGAAAACTATCTGATTTCGAAATTTAGCGACCAAACATTTTTACCCAAAATAAATATGACATTATTTTTTTCTGCTCTAGCGGTCAAATTATAACATCTGAGGCAATCCTAGCGAACATCTTTCAAGTTACTACAAGTTTGGTTCTATGAATTTTTGCCCTCCAGTCCGTTTAAATGTTTATTTATCTTTGCGGGGAATTTTACCCCATGTAGACGTACTTTTACAACTACTATAATATTTTACTCAGAACATTTACTTTGCGCATAGACATATTTTGCACAGTAACAATATCCATTATATTATCAATCTTAAAAATTATCATGATGATTTCCAATATCACGTATTCTTCTTTTGACTGTTAGTCGGAACCAATTGCTATATCAAACAACTGATTGTTTTACTTTGATTGTTATTTACTGACCTGGTCCTATGGCTAAAACATACGTCCTTTGATGTTTATGGTAATTTTGATATTTTAACCATTATTTAACACACTTTTGTTAGTAACTACTGTATTATTGTATTTAGAAGCTTGAAGTTTTTTTATTTGCCTTGACAGTAATATTTTTGGAAATTAGGTAAATTTAAAAGTTTAACACCATTAAAAACTGAAATGAAACAATTGTAATGAATGCCAATATTACATTATGTATTTATCATTGTATGTTCAATATTACTGGATCGTTATGTTATTCCCTGGAATTTCAACACAACTAATTGAAGGATAGTAACTGAATAGTATTTTTGTAAATAAAAGGGGTTTTTGGCAGGTTTTATCCACTTTGTTAAGATTTCCAATTATTTCGTTTTAATGGAATTTTTCATTGTTTTCGATGATCTACTGCACATTTTTTATTCAGTTTATACATTTAATTTTTGCATATATTTATTTATACTTATATTATAATTTTAAGTAAATACCTATACAATACCTACATAATAAATTAATTCACAACTCCATTAACCTTTATAGAATTCAGGAGAATTAGGAAGGGGGTTTGGGGAAAGAGTCTATGAAAACGAGCCGTAGGCAAATATATTTTCATTCCTTAGATTGAGGTAGTTACACAAGTTCAAATTTAGGTTGTTTCTGCAGTCGTGGGAGTTAATTTATGTTATAAATAAATGTCAAACTCATTTATTTTGCTAATTTGCTTATTTACAAACTCTTATATTTATATGTATTCTGTTCATTATATGCGACTTAAACCACAATTAACGAATTTCTGGGCAACCCCTGCGGGGGGCATGGGGGCGGAGCCCCCATCGAGCCGTAGGCGAGTCTGTTAATGTACACCTGAAAATACGTGTAGTTTTTTTTTAAATTTAGTCTTACGTAGTTTTTTTGGTGATTACTGATATTTGCAATATTGGATTGGTTGGATGTCATTGATTTATAACTAAATGTAAATTTTGCACCGTATAAAAATTTACTACTTGATTTCGAGCAACAAGTAGACTAGTTTTAATTAAAGTTTGTAAAAGATTTTTCCTGGTATAGAGACCTGTATTTATATTATTTTTATCCCAAAACTAAGTTATTTGAAAAAATTGAAAAAAATCGTTCGAGCCATTTTTGAGATCCGTGTGCAAACATACATACAAATATATCTTACTTGTATTATAGTATACTAGTGACTTACAGGGGCAAAGGCCCCTCATCATTAATTAAATTAATGTGATTACCAGTACTTTACCAAGAAAGTTTACAGAAGTTTTATTTTTCATCAGCAATATCGTTTGCATACACAATTCACTTCCAAAGCACTTTTTACATTCTTGAGACACACGTCATGAATGAATGCTTAATTTTGTCTGTCGTTAAAATATATATTGATTTAACTGGTTTTAAGAGAATTCATAGTCATTGAACTAAGACAAAAAATAAATATAATGTAGAAAAGTGGCAATGAGAAAAAACATGACTGATGCTCTCAGCACCTATTTCAGGATTAATACACTTTGAATAGTGTTCATCAGACAATATCTTTTTTTCAACCCTTTGATTATCTTGTTTGGCTTTAAGTTGACATAGTATTTTTGCTCCTGTCAGATTTTCTTATTTTTTAGCATCACTAAATTTTGACACACCGTCAAATTAGACAGACAGTCTTCTCTCACTGTCAATTTTCGGTTCTCCTAATAAAAACACTACTTATTTTTGTAAAAACAAAAAGTAAACTTTTAAAATCGCCATAAATTTTGTTATATTTTCCCCATTCTTTCTAATTTATTTTGAAGGTTTTGGCCATGTTGCTTTTTTCCTAGTTTTTGGAACAAACATCTTTAATTAACATAGTAATGTTTCAGAATACCATCACTTTGTCGGCTGCCTCAGCCACACTATATGTTTGAATTAATATTTCATTTGCATTCAATGTGATTCTTGTTTTAAAATAAAACTAAGAAAAACACTTTCATGTAAACAAAAAAAGCTTTTCTTGAACCATAACTCATTGCTCATTGCACCCGTCTCATGATTAAAAAAAAAATATTTATACATACATTTACTATATTTAAAAGTTTTATTAAATAGTGATGTAAATATCAGCTGTAATTTTTTCATAATTTGCAAGATTAACTCCTAGTGATGGATATTACAGTCACTCAATGCAAAAAAAAAAAAATTATAGTGTTGCCACTTTAATAAGTAGGGTGCTATATTAGGCCCGGTGCACACGAGCGTTTTGCGTTTGCGTTAATGCAGCTTTATTTTGCAGCGGCGTTTGAGCAGTGCATGTACTCAAATGGAGCAGTACACACGTAAACGCTCGTGTGCACCGGGGACGCCGCGTCGACGCAGCGTGCACGCAGTGTATTTTGACGCTCGTGTGAACCGGGCCTTAGTATTAAATCTTCTTCACTCATTGTCTCCCACCTGGCTTTCTTTTTAAAATCAAACCAAATCACATGTTCTAATGTACACAAAGCAGAGGTTTTTTGAATCCCCATGCTATTCTAATAGAGGAAGTTTTATGTTATTTCTCATTAACATTATGGTAAAATTATGGACGCCCAAAATTTTCCCTCGTGCATGAGACCGAGACCTTTAACCCTCTGAGTGTTATTCGTAGATTTTTCGGCCCAGCTTTTTGACCTCCGAGCGTTTGAGTCGATTTTTCGACAAAATTAGTGTAATATTCCTAGCTTGTTTTTACACGTGTTCTTATGGGATTAGGGTAAGCACTGTAAGACATATTTGGTCTTATTCAACATACATTTTTCCAAATGCTTCTTATTAATTTTATATTTTCCTGGACTGTACAAAATTCTATTTCTAAATGACATTGTATTGTTGGCGAGGAGTGAATTTTGTGTACCGTATGTGTACGTGAAGTCCCCTCTGTGTATGCGTGTCCGTGTTTTGTGTTTTTCTGACAAGGACTTCACGTCTAGAGTCATCACATTCTTCAATGGTGAGTGTTGCTCAAGTATAGAAAATAGTCATGCATAAAATTCTTAACAAAATGTATATCTTGGGATTTTGATTATGTGTATCTAAAATTATTTTAGGGGAGACCAAGTTAAATAAAATATTTTTTTGTAATTTTTAACCTATAGCCTAATTTTGGTAACAATAAGTAAGGGTAAAAGTTTTTTTATTGTAAGATAGTCCATTTTATCTACTTTCATGTAATATATACATTTATAGTGCTAGGTCATAAAATATATTTTTTACTAATTTTTATTTGAAAGTATGCAAAACCTCATAAAAATACATAACGCTCCAGGGGTGCTATATTGAATGCTCGGAGGGTTAATTTGCGACCCCTCCCATCTTCGTGCAATTTGTAGTACGCTCACAATTTTGCTCAAAAAATTTCGCTTACAGAATTATATATAGACTGGTATAATTATAGTATGAACCTTTATCGTATTCATTTATGGTATCACCAAAAACTCTCTGAAGTTACGATGACTGAGGGTTCAGGACAACTGACGGTTGAACAGGTCTCAGATTGTCACTCATGGGATGAAATATTTCCTACTTCACATTAGACAAAGTGGTGTCAATTAATTATCAAATCATTTTTTATACAAATTGGTTTTAATATTTTTATTATTTAATTTTGTATTATTAATTATGAAATAAACTTCATTTTCATTAGATTAAAAATAAAATACTGCACTGAAGAATTTAAAATTGAATATGGGTGTTAAGTGTTCAGGTTTCCCCAAATACACAGAAGGTAAACTAGTAACCTGATATGACTTAAATGTTGAAATGAGATCAACATATAAGTTTGGTAGTTTAGATGCCTACCTGAGAAGTCTTACAAGTTAAGTTATAAATAGTTTTAGTGGCTATCTCTTTTTATTAAATGAAACCATGAAATATAAGTCGTGTTTTTAAAGAAAGTACCGTTTTAGAATCCCGCCTCTGGAGTGCTGCGGTCCTGCCGACTGCAAGGTAAGGTCTGTTATCCGTTCTCTGTAGAGGCCTGAAATAGATCGATATTCATCGCGAGATCTGTGGAGTGTAAGGAGAAAAAATTATGAGTAATGGAATGGTACAAAAGTGGGTTAGGGAATTTGACAAATGTGCTGGACAAATGTGCATGATGATTAATGGCATCATTTTGCTTCACGATAGTACCCGTCCACATGTGACTTATCAAACCCAGGATTTCATCAGAGAATTTGGTTGGAACAACTCGATCATCCTCCCTATAGTCCCGATCTAGCGCCGAGTGACTATCACATGTTCATTTGAAGAAAGACCTAAGCGGTGTGCGCCACGAAAATGACGACGATGTAAAATCTCAAAATGGATGTATTGGAGTGTTTCTCTATGGCAGGCGGCAGAATTTTATGATGATGGAATTGTAAAGCTAATTGTACGATATGACAAAAGTTCTTAATAATTGCAGAAGTTATGTAGAAAAGTAGATTAAAGTGTGGCTTTCATGAAGAAACAGAATTATTAAAAAATCTCCCTAGTTTACTTTTTATTTCAACATGGTACATACTTAAAAACATGCCTCGTATAATGCTATTCTATACTGTGATAAATTTGCTTAAAACATTCACTCCACAAAAATGCATAGGGCGCACTGCGCTTACAGCGCACATAGAATTCCGAATGGGCAAGTTGGGGAACAGTATGGATGGAATTACACATACACACACTGAATTATTTTTTAAATGATCCTTGAAGCAAAAGTAACAAAAGGAAGTATATCTTAAGAATATGAAAGTACTGTATATAAATTAAATTAATAAGGTAAATAATTAAGTAAAGAAATAATGTCTAATGTATAATTATAGTTGCGGCCACGAAATCAGGCGGGTGATTGATTTTGCAATGTTGCCAAATTGCTAGTGATGGTTATTAATTTATTGAATTACAGGTTTTATACTTATGTAAATGTTTTTGTTTGTTACTAGATGATACGGATTTTCATCATAATTATTGAATTTACACTCAAAATATGGTCTAGGCAACGCTGGACACTAAGTGTTGCCAGTTTGTGCACCAAAGTAAGCAATTTTCGACAATCTTTCTAATTTTTTGGTCCTATATGACATCACGTTTTCAGTCACCCGCCTGATTTTGTGGCCGCTACTGTAGGTAGATTCCACTCTTTATTAAAAAAGACTATTTTAATCAGTGTTTCACTATATTGAAGAATAAATTTGTGAGGTGTGAAGAGAAACAATAACACACTTTTATGATGTCATAAGCCACAATCATGGTGTTTTTAGGAAAAATATAATGAATTTTGGGAGAGAAATATATATGATTATTGTTCCCCACCAAACCTTTTACTGATTGAAACAAAACTTTCTTTATTTATTCTGTACATGTTGTAAAAAGATATGTATTGCTTTGTAGTCTGTATATAAACGACGCACTTACTTAACAAAGTAATAGGGCTAGTAATTTTAATATTAATAAAGAGAAAAAAATTGAAAAGTGACTGTACCCTTCACATGAAAAAACTTCTCATGAAACAGCCATACTTGAAATACAGAGTGGTTGAAAAGTAACTTTTTAACTATTTGAGATACAGTATTTGAAATTATTTGCGGCAAACTTCTTGGATTTGAGGGGCTACAATAATGATGTTACAATAACCTCATGTCCAATAAGGTTGCCACGAACTAATTTCAAATATCCCAAATAGTTAAAAAGTTAAGGAGGGGGTGCAAGTTACTTTTCAACCACCCTGTATAACAAAGTGGTGGCATATTGTTTGATGAATTATTTATTACTAGGGATCGCCCACTGGTCGAAATTTGACCAGAAATTAAGTTGATTTTGAGCCAATTAGCTTAAAAATATTTATAACTGAAACATCTGTTCTTTCTGATTTGCTAGCATTTGTTATTACAACAGCTGTCTAATTCAATCAATTATTTTTCTCCATAAGATTAACATTGCAACTTTGAAAGTCTGTAGGGCGAAGCCCTGGGGACAGATTTGATTTATAATGCGATTCTGCTCATTTACGTGACACCACCTTTCTAACGGTATGCTCGGATTTCTCCTACGATATCCTAAAGCTGAGAAAAAAGGAGGAAAAGAAACATGCTTGCCTATTAATATACATAGCTCACAGAAACGACTTCTACAACCTTTCTTGAAACTAACAAGAAATCTTTGATAGTTGAGAATTTTTATAGTCATGATATATTTTGTATAGCACTGAAAACCAGCTGAGAATTATGGTTTCAACTTAGCTTAATTAGCTGGGTAGCTAAGTGTTTATAGAACTCGCCTTGTTAAAGCCAGAGGTGCCAGGTTCATTTTTGAGTTATAAGATTTTGAAGGTTTGAAACTAGATTCAGCTGCCTTTGTTCATTGGGCCATAATAGGTACTGATAAATTAATCAGCTGGTCTTGGTCGGTAACAAATCCATACCTCATATGATATCCATCAAACTCACTTTTCAGTCATATTTACCTTATAAAAAGATCAAATTGTGTTGTTGTCCCGAATAAAGCTCAAAGTATCAAATCCAATTGCCACAATAAAAATAACGAGGTGGCCCGTGCGCAAATTGCGCATTTTATGATTCTATATGAATGAAACTCACCTACAGTATGTGAATGTTTATTATGAAGTGACATAGATCTATTTTAGTTTACTATCTGGCTTTTAAAATTCACCTGAAGGGAATCAGCTGTTAAATTACACTTCACATTAAAGAGCTTGCAATAAAAGTAAGGTCAACATTTTAAAGCGCCCTCTAGAAATAAATCAAAGGCGAGGGGGGCGAAGCCCGAAACAATATGACCTTTTTAATTATGATTCGTCACTGCGGTATAACCTAAGCTTTAAAATGACACCTCAATCTTAAAAATCGGTTCAGTAGGTCGAGAGAAAAAGGGACGTAACAGACGAAACCCTTATAGAAATAAGAAGATAGATGCACAATGACAAGTCTTTTCATGAATTTAATTTATATCTTCTAATGTAACAAGTTGATTAGTTCTGATGAAATTTTTAATAACTTGAAAGTATTTTAAGGATTAATGATTAATAAAATTGGTCATGAAATAAAATAAACCTAAATTAAAACCTGTAAATTTTAAAGAGTTTACAAAAATTGTTGTATTTGACACTGTAAAAAGCTTCTAAAAATTACTCATACAAGGGATCAAAATACAACACATAAAACAAAAAAATATACAAAGTAATTCAAACCTTGAAAATAAATTATTACCACCACTAACTTCTGCAACTCAACCACATTAAAAAATGATAACTTTAATATCTTTTGTATTCTGCTTTCAGATGATCTTCTACATAGTGTCTCACTGCATCCTCAGGAGTTTCGAGAATTTCTTCACACTCTAGACACTCGTCATCCCACACTTGCTTGTTGTGAGTCGTCATATGTTTTCTGAATTGTTTATCACCCGCGAACCAGAACTTGCAACAAATATCACAGTAATAAACATCGACTTCGACCATTTCAGACTCACTGTTTTCTTCATCTTTATTTTCCGAAGAGGAACTAACCATTGACTCACTGTTTTCCTTTTCTTTATTTTTTAATAAAGAACTCGCTATTAATTCACGGTTTACCTCATCTGTGTTTTTCAATGAGGAGCTCACTGTTAAGTCACTGTTTTCCTTTTCTTTATTTTTCAATGAAGAACTCTCTGTTAAGTCACCGTTTCCCTCATCTTTATTTTTCAATGAGGAGCTTACGGTTAAGTCACTGTTTCCCTCATCTTTATTGCTCCATGAACAACACACTGTTGACTGAGAGTCGCTCACCACCTTTTCTTCAAATCCAGTTTTCTCATTGGGTTTTTCAGGTGAAAGGGCTTCAAATCCAGTTTTCTCATTGGGTTTTTCTGGTGAAAGGGCCTCAAGATCGTCAGGGCAACGCTGCGTAGAGCTGGAAACAAAACTTTCTTCATGGCATTGTTGGAAAGCTTTCCTATCAAGAGTCAGAGGTAGCCGACACACAACTGTGTTATCAGCACAGAACTGTCCGGATGGGCCAGCGAGTTCGGCTACAGGGTGGTTCCTTCTCATATGTCTTGCCAAACTACTCTTGCTGGTGTAATATCTTTCACACCCTGGCACGAGACACGGATGCCCTCGAGTGTTGCTTTCTATAATTACTTCCTGATGCAGGACACTCAAGTGTGTTTAAGGATGTCTATAGTCGCATAGCTTTTATCACAATAATCACAATTGTACACTCTCTTCCCCTCGTGTACCTTCATATGCTCATCGAATCTAGTTTTGCACTCTGATCTAGTTTGGCAAACTTTGCAAAAGAATCCGTCACCTGAAGTTTTCTCCACATGCCATTGAAGTTTAGATTTTACATTTGTGCTATATTCACAGAATGAACAAAAATACTTATCTTGAGGTGTAACATGGACTTGTTCAAAGTGTTTCAAGTATAGCGACCAGTATAAAAACGGCATTTCACATATCTCGCATGAAATTTTAGCATAACCTTTGTGCTTCAATTTGTAATGATCGAGCAGTCTTGATTTTAATGGAAAGCGCTCAAAGCACAAAGAACATTTATAAAAGTCCTGATGGCCATGTTTCATTTGGAAATGATACTTCAGACGGTTTTTTTGAGAAAAGACTTTATGGCAAAAGACACACTTTAAATCATCATGAGTGTTCCAGTGATCTATCAGTTTGTCTTTATCTTCACAAGTACATCCACAATACTGGCAGATAAAGTGTACATATTTAAGATGTTTCTCAACATTTTTCTTCTTCTTAAATCTTTTTTCACAGACATTGCAGCCGTACCTCTCATACACGTAATGTTTGAAGATGTGTTTCCTCAACAGATCATCATTTTTTTGCCGTTTTCCGCACATTGTAGCAACGATACTCCCGCCCATCATGCCGTTGCTGGTGCTCTTGCAACCCCTCTTGGAACATGAAAAGCTGTCCACAGTACACACACATGCATGCCAAATTCCAGTGCTCTTTGCACAAATGGCTTTGAAGTGTATATGTCTTTTTTCGGCACCTACAACATAAAATTTCAGCTTTAACTCAATTTTTTTTCTTGCTACCCATTGATCATTAAATCAAGAATTTAACCTCATCAAAAGGGTTACACGCAGGTCATCAGAACATCATAGAACGTTTGCAATTTACGCTCAATTCCGATACCCCAACACCACAACTGCATGTGTGTCAGAGTTAGCTCTGTCTTTCATAATCTGAGACTAGTTTCATTATTGAACATCAAACGATCAAACATTTTTGCTCTATAACATTTTTAAATGGCACCTCCCACTGAAACTTCCCCCAAATGTGAAGTGGGATGAGCACATGTTTTTCGGGGCCTGCCACATAGAGGTTGTGCTAAGAGGAGAAACAATAAGATCATTTGCCTATTTCAGAACACTTCTATGGCTAAAACTTACAACACAGAACAAATGAAGTGGTGTGTTATCAGCAATATTGATGAAGTTCTTGTTGAGTTCGTGCTGATGCAAGGGGTTTAGCAAGTACACTTTGCTGCTAACATGCCAAGTCTTAGATGTTTTAGTCTTTTAATCTTTGGTTTGGCAATAAGCATCCCATGGCTTTATTCTTTTTACCTTCAAATAAAATATCAGGTGTCACATTGCACTTCAGGTTTGGCGGGAGTTTCAATGGGCGCCGCCTTTTTTAAATATTACAGAGCAACATGTGATCGTACAATAATGAAACATGGCTCACAATTGACATGATAGATATGGCTAACTCACACAGATGAAGTCATAGTATTAAGAGATCTGTGCCAGGATTGAATCACAAACATTTTTTACTTTTGGAACGGCCTATTGTAATATAATTATTCCCTTGAGGTAAAAATGCAATTGAAAAACTAGATGTAGATTATTTGTATGTTATTAAACAAAAACAGAAAAAAGAATTTCAATTTGAAAAAAAATAGTAAGTAATTAAGATTTGGGCTGCAATTCAAAATCAACAATGTGATGCGATCAGGTTTTTATTAGCAAGAAAATGTGAGCAAAAAAACATTTAATGACCTTGTACTGTATATTGAATATTTATTCAATATTGACCTTGTATACCTTCAATATTTGCCTTGTAGGGTGAGTGCACCAGTGAATGACCACCCCCCAGTGAATGACCGTTTCGTATAAAAAACAGTATATTAAGCTTTACCTTTTGCCTAGTCTATCATACACGGTCTTAAAAGTAACTTCGGATTCTGATTTGGATCCTCCCTGTCACTGGTTCAAAAAGAAAGTGTCAAACATCTGTTTGTAACACAATCAAAATTAAGTGTTCTACCCAGTTCATCTTAGAGCTTCCCCACTATAGCGTATCGTACAAACAAGGTTAGCTGTATTCTCCATTGTTCTTTGATTATTGATTGAAACTGCAATATAATAAAAGTAATTAACAGTTAACATGTTAAGGTGCAGTTCTGTACTCATTTTAATACCAAAATCATAACCAACAATTTCCCTACAGTCGGTCATTTACTGGATCACAATTATTGGTATAACCAGTGAATGACCATATCGGTCATTCACTGGATTTTGATCAATTTTCTTTAAACGTTTTGGAAACAATGTTTTCTGGCAGATTAAGTGCTAGGAAGCACTAAAAAACATCAGAAATCATGTAGGTACAATAAACCAAAATTTGACCGGGGCTTAATGTTTACGGAAATTTACTACAAGAACAGTGGTCATTCACTAGAATCTCTATTTTAACGATCTGTAAATGGTTAGTGTTGTTAATATACAGGGTTCCAGCTTCGACTCTGTGAGAATCTTAACAGCTTATTCGGTGGCGAGGAGGGAGAGTGGTGTTAATACAATTTTTAAATACGATGTAACATGTATTTTTTGTCTGTTGGTCTGTATGCATTTTATTTTATATAAATCTCATTGTCTCAAAAACGATTATAGATAAATAAATAATAAATTTTTTAGGTAAGATTAACATTTGGTTTGAATTTCATTTTTGTATAACTTTCAGTTTCAAAATGGTGGTACTTTAAACGATTTTCAATGTTAAATTTTTAGAGCCTATACAATATTTTTTTATTTTATTTACAAGAAATACAATATTCACGCAATTATTGTGTGTATTTTTTGTGTGGTGGCTTTTGTCTCAATTGACCTATTTTTAACGGTCATTCACTGGTACATTCATGCTAAATAGTTGGTATTCTGATCCCAATGAATGACCGGTCATTCACTGGGGAAACACCGGTCATTAACTGGTGGATAGGCGGTCATTCACTGGTGCAATGATTTATGTATGATAAATTGTATTTTTCAATACTCTGTTTTAACATAATGCATTAAGTTTTACCATTAGGAACTACAGAAGAATACGGGCAAGACATTTAAACTATTCCCTACACTGTAGCGTAAAAGCCTGTTTTACCATGTAAGATTCAAGTGGAAACTCAACCTTAAACGGTCATTCACTGGTGCACTCACCCTATATGGTGGGAAAAATTTCTTTCTTTAGACCCAAACAAATAAGGAGGAAAATAAGGTAAACCGGTAAAGGGAGTTGTCTTCGACGGGGTTTAATTAGTTATTGTGGGCCTGCTGAATCAATTGAGGGATATATACTGTATTTTCTTATCATAATACAGGCCAACCTTGCTACATGTGACTACAATTGTTTCTCCAAATGACATCAGTTCTTGATTGAGGATAAATTGCAGGCGGATATTGACTACAAACTCAATTATGAGCCTACATTTCTAGACCAAGCACCCTCAACCAACAACTTAAAGATTGGTAAGCAACCAAGAAACAGTTTGACGATAATATCTGTTGCAATATGAAAATGTACTCGTATACAACATTAAAGAATCATTGTCAATTTCTTCAAACAAGGTCAAATTATGGCCTTATAAAAGCGTAGCCTCTTTTTACAGTTAATTTGCCTCAGTAAATTTAATTAGTCTCTTAAAATAAAATTATATTACCTCAGATCAATAAAATATGAAAAATTAACATGTTTCTAAGATTAGGAATTACGAGGACTACAGTATATCACTTAATCACTTTTTAAGACACCGATCGCTATTTTAAAGCATATATGAATGAAGGACGAGTGTCGAATGGGTGTGATGCCTTGTGTAGCATTGTTACTGTCTAAGATCAGCTGGTTCATTAGACAGGGTTATTAATTTAATAGCCAAATAACCAATGGCAGTTATACTCTTGCTAATCCGACACATAAGGAACCAGGACCCTGTTGTATTATAGATTATGAATTTAGTGGAAGTAACATTATAAAAATGCTAAATAACATCCCAAGAAAAGGTAAAGCTAGTTAAAATTGGGCTTATTTAATTGAAGTACGTTACAAACTGTAAATAAAGTGTGATTTTGTATCTTGCTTTGTGACTGTATCAGAACTGTTTAATTTAAACATAAGGCCCGCCCACACCGGAGCGGGACACCTGCGGGAACGGGACGGTTGCGGGACGATGTCCCGCGCGGGATTTTCCAACACACGTTATTAAATGTGAGCGCCCACACCAGAGCGGTACCGCTGCCGCCGTCCCGCTGCGGTACCCGATCGTCCCGCAAGCGTCCCGCAAGTTTGGAACATGTTGGATTGTCCCGCAGGTACCGCGCGGGACGCTGGGCTCATTGGGTCTCCAGACATCAGCGAAGATGGCTGAGGATGAGTGTAGTGAGTTTTTCACTGAGCAGTTGGTCGAGTACGTTTATTTATGCCCAGTACTTTATGACTTGAATCATAAGGATTTCAAGAATATGAAATTTTCTTAGTTCTGGCATTAGAGTGTGGTATTCTCCAAGTGAGTTTCTTGATAGATTAATCTCGTGAACCCACTTGGCCTTCACTCTCTCAGCATTATCTTCATCCTCAGCTATTGCTAGCAATAGGAGAGCTTCTTTCTCTTGTGGTTAGGCTCATAGCAAAGTAACACCCACATACAGCACATAAACACATACAATTCATCACATCTACGCTGTAGCACTGCTGAAAATGAACTGATGAGTCGTTTCGCGTCCCGCAGATGTCCCGCTTCGGTGTGGGCCCCCTCTTTCCCGCAACGTCCCACTGCCGCTGGTTCCCGCAGGTCATTGACACCGTTCCCGCTACCGTCCCGTTCCCGCAACTGTCCCGCTCCGGTGTGGGCGAGCCTATAGGTTGATTATAAATAGTGTTGTGTTCCTGAGATGAAGGAAAGTGATTTAAGTTTTAAAAATTATAAAATGACTAGCTGTTGAGCGTCACGGCTTTGCCTGTGATTGATTTTATGTTTTTGTTTAAAATCTTTTTAAAGAGCAAAGAAATCTTCTTCCTTAATCTTCTTAAGAATGACATTGAAACAATGAAGTAGTGTCAGTGGAGCTCTGAAGGAATTTGCAAAACCTTTTCTTAATGAGAACCTATGAGCAAATAGGAACGACCATGTTTCAATCCCGTAGGTCCTACAGTCTTTTTTTAGTCATGTGAGGCGAGGCCCTAAAGAACATCAAAAACTATTTTTGCAAGACTATTTCTTGTGAATACCCATTAGCAAAACGGAACGTAAACGTTAAATTTCAACCCCATAGGATCTATAGTAATTTGATTTGTGAAGGAGCTCTAAATGAAATTTGCAAAATCGTTTCTTATTGAACACCTATGAGCAAAGAGGAACGTGCATGTCAAATTTCAAATCCGTGGGCCCTGGATTAAGATTGAAGTCATATGGGGTGGAGCCCTAAAGAACTTCAAAAACTATATTTGCAAAACCGTTTCGTAGTGAGCACCCATGAGCAAAGAGGAACGTCCAAGACAAATTTCAACCCCGGAGGCCCTAAAGTAATTTTGAAGTCCAGTGGGGCGGAGCACTAAAGTGCTTCAAAAACTATATTTGCAAAAGAGTTTCTTAGTCAGTACCTATGAGCAAAGAGAATCGTCCATGTCAAATTTCAAAACGTATGCTATACAGTAATTGTAAGCTTCTGTGGGGCAAAGCCCAAAAAAAGATATACAATACACTTTTTTATTGAGCACCTATGAGTAAAGAGATCACTGCTGATGAAGCGTTGTTGAATTATGGAACGAATCAGGTTACTTTTGTGCTGATGAAGCATTGTTTACTTATGGAACGAATCAGGTTACTTTTGAACTTGCAAAAGAGTGCAGTGTGTATGATGTAAAGCTCAGCCAATGTTAGCAATCCTAGTTCCCTCAAAGCATGTCGGCACGACTCTCTAAATTTGAGTTTTGCCATGATCCGTATGGTTTTTTTTTCTGAAGAATGAAGACACGGTTGAAGTTTTTCTGTGAACAGCTACCCCATAGAGCAATGCCTTAAGTAAAGTGGCATTGAATCAGACCATGTTAAGCCATAAGCAATCATTCAGTGGGACAGTGTTCATAAGGTCTTCTGAGCAGGTGTATTCCTGAAGAGACCCTCTTACACTTACTGTCCACATGCTCGGTCCATGTTAGCTCATCTTACAAGCATTCTGAGGAATTTTGTGAAACCAACTTCGTCAATGACTGTATCGTCAATCATTGCAGTTGGACGACATGTATTTAGAGCGGTGCTGCCTCCAAATACCATGCAGTTTGATTTTGAAGGATTTACTTTGAGGTTTTGGTTTTCAAAATACTGAATGCATGAATTGAGCCTTTCAAATGAAAAAAGTTTCAATTTCTTCAATTTTGTTTTTAAACTGAAACAGAGAGTCGTGTCGTCTGCGTACTGAACAATTTGTCCTTTTGGAATGACAGAATTGAGATCGTACACATACACCAAGAATAATAGGCGGCCGAGAATCGATCCCTGAGGGACTCCATATCTCAAAGTAGTTGTATGTGAGATGACTCTGTTGCCCTGAACTTGCTGTGACCTTGCGGAGAGGTATGATTTTAGCCACCAATGGGCTAATCCACACACTCCACAATGCCACAACTTGTCAAGGAGTGTGTTGTGTTCCACACAATCAAATGCCTTGGACAGATCGAGAAAGACAATTAATGTCATTTTATTATCATCCATATTTCTCACAATCATTTCCACTAGGCGGATGATTGCGTCAACAGTCGATTTGCCTTTTCTGAAACCACACTGATCTTTTGACAAAATTTTGAATTCATAAAAAAAATTTGCATCCTGTGCATGAATAATTTTTCAAAGACTTTGCTGAGCACCAGCAGGATTGAGAGGGGCCTGTAGTTGTTTGTTTTTAGTGAATCTCCCTTTTTGTAAATAGGAATCACTTTTGCAGACTTCAATGAATTTGGTAAAATGCCTGATTGGAAAGAAAGGTTGATTGATTGAGTGTGGGGACCCGCGATGCCATAGTGGCATTTTTTCAATAGCCAAGTGGTCATGCCGTTGACATCAGCTGACTTCTTCGCCCTCAGATCACAAATGGCCTTTGACACCTCCTGCTCGGTAACATCACTCAAAAGCATAGATTTGGCTGATCACATGAACTGACAAGGCGCAACCGGAGGAGCGGGTGTAAGGTTGATTCTTTTGGCCGATCGTGAGGCTGTGACTGTCGCTCACGAGATGTATTAATGGGAATATAGGACTAGATGGAGCTGTACAGTTGGATGGTTGGGGTTTTTACAAGAACCGTACAGTTGGATGGTTGGGTTCAAAATTTTACAAGAGACAAAAAAAGTTGCCAAATTAAATTATCTAACCAATGGTACCAAGTTGTGATTTTTTTTCTAAATTAACCTAAATTTACATGCATTGTAATGGAAAATCAATGTTTTTATGCACAAAAATTTCAATTTCTCCATTATTTGTTGTCAGATTGTTACGAACTTAGTACCATTATTTAGATAATTAAATTTTGCAACTTTTTGTCTCTTGTAAAATTTTGATAAAAATTACCAATTTTGAGATATTTGAGTTTAAAAAATTAAAATGGCCACCGCTTTAAAAATACACATCCGAAAAAAATAATTTTCTTCCTGAAAAATGAGCATTGGTACCGTATAATAAAGATTCATGCCAAATGTGAACTTAATACAACCATTTGTTACGAAAATAAAAATTATTTACTGTAGAAAACAAAATGGCGGATAACAACTAGACGAAGCATTTAAGGACATAGGAACTTTTTCTTTGTTTTTGTACGAGCAATCATATTTTAATGTCCTGAAACGTTTTTTTGGTACACCCTGTATATATATATATATATATATATATATATATATATATATATATATCTTTATTATGTACATATTTTATTACTTATTTATTATTAGTAAAAGCACTTGTAATTTAAATAATTGGATGAACGGATCGAAGAGGAGAGAATCCTCATACATGACTGTTAACAGCCTCACTGTAGTGACAAACCCCTATTTTTTGTTCGACGATAACGTCCGCAAAAAGCCTCAGATCGACTTCAAACTTTCACAGTAGATTTTAGGCGTAATTTTTCAGGTCAAGTTCGTTTCTGAAGTTATTCTGTTAAGTAATAAAGTAATGAGACGTAATTTAATTTCCCATAAGAAAAGCATTGGAGGCCGTAATAAGCGGTGTTTAGGGTACGTTAAACGGTGGCATTGTTGTTTTGTTGTCAGACATTGAGAAAGTGTATAATACAATTTGTTATTTAAAAAAAATTTTATAATAGGTTATGAATACGGGAAAAATAAATTTGGTGTTAACAAATAATAATAATAAGAAAATCTTTACTAAGAAAATAAAAGTGGTAAAAATTTAACTGACACATAAAAACATTAATAAAGAAAAAAAACAGAGTGTGTCAGATGTCCGTCCGATAATATGGAGATGGCAGCGGCGGCAAGACAATCAAGACGAAGAAGAAGAAGAGTCAAGTTAAATTTATTTATTTATTTACAATTTACTGTCTGCTGTGGTTGTGATAGGTTAGGTTGGTTATGTACCATCGCCCATCCGGCAATTCATAATAGCACAGAAAAAGGAAACGATATCGTTTCCTTTTTCTGTGATAATAGTTTTTAACGTTTGAATAACATGTTGTAAATTATACATTCTATCGTAATAAAATATATGATACAGTACCCCTTTGTACTGTAAGTTAATTGTTTTGATCTTAATTTCACTTAAAAGTGCAGAGTTCAATGGTACCCATGGTAGGTCTGGAATTATCATGTGCCAAGGGCAGATTCAGGACCGAATTACAGGGGGGGGGGGGGGGGGTTCAATGACCTTGAACGTCGCGTAAACAGGTGAGGAAGCGAAACGTCATGGTCTTACATGAGTCCATTGTCAACTTATTTTGAGAATTCTCTGTTTTTATTCCGACAAATGTATACGTAAAAATAAATCTTAGACTCTTAATCTTAAGGGTGCGCTCTACCTCGGCGTCAAAATCGTCGAGCGAGACTGTTAACTGCCGCTACACGCGGAAACTCACGTTTTGGAAAATATATGACGGGTGATTTTAAATTTTGTTACTTTAATGCTTTTTTTTGTTTCAGTGCGAAATCGATCGGTGGTCTAATAACGAAGTTTTTGAAATTGCAGACCTTCACATCTCCCTTCTTGCATCGTTATCCATAAACTTTTTACCAATTTTATTGCAGATTCTTGTTCTTAAGAATATATTGTACTCGTGCATCGTCTTATTTTTTCTTAAAAAATTATTTTTAATACGTTAAAACTTACAAAACACACTTAATTTACAATTTACAAAAACGCTTATTTCATCATTATTAGCAAGCACCCTGCTTAGTAATTTAAATTAATATCGAAATTTTAAGACGATAGCGGAGTACAAAATTATATTACGAAAAGAATGACACCAAAATATTTTAAATCGGTTTACAACTGGGGCGACAAACACGGAGATTCTAAACCCTTGCATCCGCGCGCGGCAGATGGGTAGAGCGCACCCTTAAGTAAAAGCATAAGATTATGTCTAAAACGTGTTTTTTATTACATTTTGTAAAATAACAGAAGTTTTAGTGCAACACAGTCTAGGTTTTAATTGTAAAAACTGATTAAAGGACGTATTTTGAAATGAAAAATATGAATTATCCCGTTCTATTTATAAAATTTATTTATAAAAGTGGTAACAAACCGTTAAGATGTAAGCGTAGGCTTACTGTAACCTATTTGGTAAACAACTAAAATAACTTGTGATTAATCACAACTAAAAAAATATCTTGCTTGGTTATTTTTGTTTCTTTTTATAGATGACATAAAAGATTACTAAGGCGTTACCGATCTTGCAGCCATACTTACTAGTTAATGTGCTGTCACTGTAACATTTATTTGTTGGCCTAAAGATGGAACTATAATTGAACTATTTCCACGAAACAGCTATATTGTAGGCCAATACAAAATCAATGCTACAACCTATGGTGCACTGCATAGGTTATTTATAGGTTCTTTTTCGCTTTGTTTGCGATAGTACAGAGATGCTAAACCATAATCTTGACCTCGGCGAACGTCCGTATCACCGTCAAAAAGATTAAAAAACTGCCGTAATTTTGAACTTTTTACGTTTGGCTAATTTTGTCCCTGAAGAAACCGTTTTTCATGAAAATCACCCATTATCATTTTAAAAGTGCATTAATTTTTTTACAATTTAAAACCAGCATATAGTTGTTCAACATAGTCAATATGGTCTTAAAGTTTTTCTAATATGGCTCTTCAAAGTTACTCAAAACATCCATTGACTCTAATTTTCGTATGTAAAGCTATAGCATGTCGGAAGATTATCAACCCAAACTTCATCAGGTTTTTTTAATCATCTTATGTAGTCTTATCTTGCTTAGTTTTCTATCTGTATGTCGTAATGTGATATCAATAGGCCTAGGTATTTAAAAATTTTCATACAAAATGCATACATTTTTTAAAATTTGAAATATCACTAAGTATTTTTATATCTCTTCCGCTTCCAAAATGGCGGCAATTTAATTTTTGCAAGAGCGCTTTCGGTGGCTTGCCATAGTCAACTGCTAGTTGCCGAAAGCGCTTTTGCGAAAATACTCAAATATCAAACATAATAATATAAATCATGAGGCCGATTTGTTGAACATCGGACCACCGATTTAAAAAACAATAGTATTTTAACCAATCACCAACATGGCTTCAGAAAAGGCAAGTCTACCATCACGGCTATAATTGACTTGGTAGAAACTATCATTGATGCCACAGAAGCAGGGACTACAACAACAGGTATTTTTCTGGACTTTGGTAAAGCATTTGACAGTCTGAGCCACAAATATCTTCTGGAAAAACTTCTAACGCTAGGAATACAAGGAACCGCACATCAATGGTTTCAGAGTTATCTCAGCGGAAGGACTCAAATGACAGAGATAACTAATGTAACAAACAAGACATCCAGAAAATACAGATCCACACAAGTACAGACAACCAGAGGAGTTCCTCAAGGATCTGTCTTAGGTCCAGTTTTATTCATCCTGTACACAAATGACATTATTTCTGTGTTACACGACAATTGTGATGCTTTCCTATATGCTGATGACACTGCCCTTGTTGTATCCCACAAAAATATACAAGAGCTAGAAATAAAATCCTACATTGCTGCCAGCATTGCCAAACAGTACAGCCAAGAGAATGACCTCGTGCTAAATGAAGACAAGACGCAACAACTCTTCTTTGGTTCACAAAGAAGGACTGCTCATGCGCTACCAGATGTAATAGCATCCCAAGAGGCCAAATACCTTGGGATTACCATTGATAGTGACCTCAACTGGAAACCCCATGTAGATCAACTCTGTAAGAAACTTAGCACTGCTCTTTATGTCATCAAGCGCCTGAAACACATCAGTAACGCAGAAACCTCAAGGACTGCCTACTATGCTCTATTTGAGGCGCAAATGCGTTATGGACTGATTGTATGGGGGCTATCATCTCAGGGGAACCTTCAGAGGGTATTACGTCTACAGAAAAAGGCAGTCAGAATCATGGCTGGACTGGCATTTCATGACTCATGCCGGGGGGAGTTCAAAAGGCTGAAACTACAGACAGTAGCTAACCTATACATTGCCGAGGTAGTTACCCACGTAGTTAACAAAAGACCCATAATAAACTTCTCAGAGGCTCATCATTATGACACCCGAAACCAAATCAACTACATACTCCCTGCACATCATCTGTCAGCCTATGAAAAAAAACCCAGCTACATCGGAGCAAAACTATTCAACACCCTTCCACCTGCACTGAAAGAACAAAAAAACAACCGGAACTTCAAAGGAGCTGTTCTCGACTGGCTACTGGAAAAAGAATTTTACTCTGTTGAAGAATGCCTGGAGGGACGAGGCCAACCTCATCACTGAAGAAGAAAAATATGACGCCATGACTGTACTTAATGTTCATGTCAATAAAGAGTATTTTGTCTTTTGTCTTTTTTGTCACCACGACATCTACTTCTAATTTTAAATGGTCTTAATTTATAAGAAATTCCACGTAATTTTAAAATGATTATGGATGATTTTTGTTACAAACCGTTTCTTCAAGGTCAAAACTAGCCAATTGTATGAGAGTGAAAAATTACGCTAGTTTTTAAGCTTTTAGACGGTGATTCGGAGGGTCGATAAGGTCTAAAAATTTGAGGATCTCGGTACTATCGCAAAGTCCCACTATCCCATTTCATGCAAGCTAGGCCCTTCTTTGGAGTTAATGTACTAATCAACATTCTCGACAGTTCGGCTTCGCCTGGTATACATGCAGCCTTTGATTGATTGCAACGCAGACGCAGATTGCGCAAAACCTTCATACTTTGATATTAGTGTTATAAATTAATTAAACAACCTTTAAAATGCATTTAAAATTTGTTTATTTTTCTATTGAAATACAATGTCTAATATTTCAAAAGTGTTATGGAAAGATATAAAATGGGCCAGGTAAAACTGCCCGAAAAGTTTCCTTTCGGGGGGGGGGGGGGGCGATCGCCCCTTCCGCCCCTCCCTAGATCCGCCAATCTCATGTGCACTCGATCCATTAATCGAGGGCACTCCTAACGACTGATCGAAGGTGCTCATCTTCACTGATCGGGTGAGATCTTCACCGCCGAAGGGGTGCACTTTACCACTCATAATGGGTGCTCTTTACTGCCAATAGGGCGCTGGTTCCCGATAACAGTGGATAATTAGGTCCTAGAATGGCGCCACTCGGGCCTCGTCGCCCTTGGCAGTCACCTAATTTGCTTATATGTTAGTGCCGGGAATTGTGTAAGATGGACACCATAACATAATTTTCTACTCTGCATAATTCATTTTAAGGCTCATTTACCTAAATTGGAAAAAAATTAAACTTAGCTTTGAAATAAGTATTAATGAAATAAGAAAGTGAAAAGGTTGTTTTACCATCGACACTCCTCCGGTTCCTTGTGTCCAGAGGATTTCCAGTGGTCCCTGATCTCCCACCATGTTAGAAATCCTTCTTTACATTTTTCACAAATAAGTCTATTTTTCATCAGTTTTTTCCTCCTCTTCTTTGCTTTTGTTCTAGCCTTTATCTTGTCTCTCAATTTTTGAGATCCAATCATAATTGTTGGGAAGTTTTTCATCTAAAACAGATAACAAAAAAAAAAAAAAATTAAATCACTTAAGATAAATGACTGAGGCAAAATTATGATCAGGAAAAACTCATTCATTCTTCAGTTGCAAACAGGGACAATTAATGTTTTCAAGGATTTGATAATTAGTTTGTTTTTTTCATAAGAATACTAACCCTCTATCAGGCGCAATGATTTTAAAGCACAGAAGGGCACTCACGGATTTTACCTCCGGGCGTATAAAAATAGTTAGTAGTTAGTAATTGAGGAAAACCCATTAAAATGTTGATAAAACTATACCAAAAGCATGATATACGAATTATCATTATTATTTAAAATAGTAATAATCATATTTAATATGTTTATTATTGTTTTCAAAGGTTTATTATAGTTTATTATGTTTATTTCCTACCGTAGGTAAAATAGTTTAAATGCTTATGAAGAAAAAAAAAAAAAAAAACTGGCATCAGGTACATGCGGATCCAGCATTCCTAGATGCAAACTACAGTTTATACAAGAAAAAAACTAGGCACCAGGGAGAAAATTCCATGATGCACCCGATGGAGGGTTAAAATATGTAGGTAGGTTTGACTTATAATCCTATTATATTAAACGAGAAAGTTTTGTAGGGGGGTATGTTGCTACAAAATTATTTAGCAAAGTACACGTGAAAAACGGTTCCGGAGGGCAATAACCATTCTTGGGTACAAAATAATGGTAGTTTAATTCATCAAAACATTCAAAACACTCAGAGTAATTCATAAATAATTTTTCTCCATAAGAAAAGCATTGGAGAGATCGCCTGATTACAGGGGTGCCCTTCCCCCCTCCAAAGGCCATGGCGCGAGCTCTACGTCCACCACATTGATTACTATATTTTACCTTAAAATTTTATCAGTTTGTTGAATACAAACACATTTAAATATTACGGCACCATTGACAAATGTTACCGATTAGCCAATTTTGACTCAACTTTCATTATTTTAAAATAAATTATGTTGACTTAATTCCTTAATTGATTTTACCCTGAAGGGACTGTGTAAAAAACCTCATTCAGTTAGGCATTTTACAATTACATTTATTGAATTTGTAATGCAATGATTTTAGGCTTATTGAACTTTTTACGTTGAATTTACAGCAAATTATGATCGGATCACAAAATTGTAGGATTTATGAAATTATGTATGATGTGACTAAGGCATATGGAGTTTAATTTCTTTCTCCTTTCCTTTCATCAATAAAGCAATGAAAACAAAATTTAAAAATATGGTACGGTAGGCCATAGGCCTAATGTACAAAAGTTTAATAAATATAATCACAATCTTAGGGCCTATAAAAATTCATAATTTTTACAATTTAGTCATATATTTTATTAAAATATACTGCTTTATTTTATATAATGAATTGGGATGGCTTTCTGTCTGAATGTGATGTTAAAAATTAACATTTTATATCTGATGTATGACTAGATATCAAGTTGAAACTTTGGGTAACTTCAACAATTTAGCGTTGACTAGATATACTAACGTGAATAGAAGTGGACATAACGAGTGGACATGTCTTCTTAAAACTAGATTATTTTCTTGTTTCTTTATATTGACTGAACAGAAATAAATATAAACTTTTTTTTTTTTTTTTTTTTTTTTTTTTTTTTTGAGGGAGAGGCGGAAAAATGCATTACGCACACAGGTGGCCAGCCTGTAGTGTGGGGCTCCCCTAAAAACGGGTTTACCCACTAAAAAACCTCCTCTACTCTTTAGGAATCTAACCTGGAATTGTTTGTCACATTACGTCAGGCTAGGCCTAAATTTGGCTTACTCCCGTGGGGCTCGCTCCTTATCCAGCCGCTCGATCAAGGGATCTGGGCCACTTCGCGGTCCAGATCGGTTTTCTTTTCCAGGAGGATGCCCCGGACGAACTGTGACAAACAATCCCAGTTGCCCTCATCCTCCAAAATCTTTTGGCAGACCGAGTCCACCGAAAATACACCAAAGATTTGTGTGGCCTCCAGGCGGGGCCCTTCCCAACGGGGACAGCAAAAGAATGTGTGTTTCGCATCGTCGGGAACACCCGGGCAATAAATGCAGTCCGGTGAACCGGTCTTTCCCATCCGGTTCAGGTACGACCGAAAATAGCCGTGACCTGTCAAAAATTGGGTCAGGTAGTAGTCCACCTCCCCATGCCGCCGTTCCACCCATGTTTGGACCTGCTTGATAAGTCGCGCAGTCCATCGTCCTCGGGTGTCGTGCTCCCAGCTGTGTTGCCACTGCTGGAAGGTTCGGGAGCGCTCTTCTGTTCTTGCCGTGTCCTTGCCGATCTCGCCTTGTGTCTGATAAATCGCTTTCCTCTCCCCTGCCAAGAGCTTGACAGGGATGACTCCGGCGACCACCAGGACGGCAGGCTCGGACACTGTCCGGTAGGCGGAACACACCCGGAGCGCAGCTTGACGCTGAACCCGGGCGAGTCGCAACCTGTAGCACTCCTTATCTAGAGCGCCTGCCCACACCTCTGCCCCGTAAAGAAGCACGGACTGGACCGCGGACATCAACAGACGTCTTCTGCTGGATCGGGGACCCCCGACATTGGCCATCAGCCTACTAAGGTAAGTCACTACCTTAGCGGCCTTGTCCGCCGTACGGAAGATCTGATCCCTCCAGCTTAACTTGGTGTCCACCATAACCCCGAGGTATTTGGTGGCACGAGTTGATGTGACCACCTCCCTTCCCACTCGAAACGGGACGACGGTGTCGATCCTCTTCTTCGTGAGAATCACGATCTCCGTCTTACTGAGAGCAAGTGAGAGACCGTGATCGGACATCCAGTTGTTGACCACCCGCATAACTCGGTTCAACTTCAGTTGGGCCAGCTCAACGTTGCGTGCAGCAATGAGAGCTGCGACGTCATCGGCGTACCCAACCAAAGTGGTTTCCTCAGGCATCTCGGACCTCAGGAGGCTGTCATAGGCAACGTTCCAGAGATCCGGGCCGAGTATTGAACCTTGTGCGGCACCAGAAGTGACTTCCATCGTCCGCGTTCCGTCCCTCGTGTCATAAATCAGGCTTCGAGAGCGTAGATAATCCTCGATGAGCCGCAACAGATATGCAGGAATACGAAAGGTGTTGCGAAGCGCATCCAGCATATCGACCCACCTCGCAGAGTTGAAGGCATTCTTGACATCAAGCGTAACAAGAAGCACTACTCGGCGGGAGAAATGGTTGTGGCTCTCGGCTCTCTCCACAGCTCTCTGAACTTCGGTGACAGCGTCGATCGTTGACCGTCCCTTTCTGAAGCCGTACTGACGGGGGCATAAGTCCCCGGCAGCTTCCACGGCAGAAGTCAGGCGGGAACGGATCAGCTTCTCGAACAGCTTTCCAGCCGTGTCCAACATGCAGAGAGGCCTGTGGGACGACGGCAGCTCGGGATCACCTTTGCCCTTGCTGATCAGTACAAGCCTGGCTGTTTTCCAGGGAGCCGGAAACACCCCTTCTACCAAACAGGCATTGTACATTCTCAACAACAAGTCAGCGTTGATTAAAAATGCTTTCTTTAAAGCCTCACTGGGAATCCCGTCCGGGCCAGGAGCCTTGTTGCTCTTCAGGGAGAGAACGGAGGTTTCTAGCTCCTCGAAAGTGAAGAGTGGAATGTCCTCTACCCGTCTGAAGTCAACCGGCGGTCGCTGTGGATGTTCAGGAAACAACGCAGCGACGATCCTCCCCATGGTGGCGCCCTCCATGATGGAAGGTGGAGAGCGGGCGCCGAGTTTCTGTGTTACAAGTTTGTAACCCAGGCCCCAGGGGTCGGAATCAACGTCGTCACGAAGTCTCCTCCAGCTATTCGCCTTGCTCCTGTTGATCGCCTGGCGGAGAGATTTTCTCGCAGCTTTATAGGCCTCCGACTTACGAACTCTGTCTGCGGGGATTCTCGCTCTTGTGGCGGCTCGTCTAGTTCTTAAACATGTTCTTCTGAGTTCCGCAATCTCTTCAGTCCACCAGTAAACGGGTTGTTTGTCGCGTCGGGGTTTCCTTCGCGGCATAGACTGGTCGCAGGCCGAGACGATCAGTTCCATCGTGGATGTTACTAGTGCCTCGGCCCCAGCCTCACCAGGATTCCCCTGCGCTCCTCGAGAGATGACTTCGGTGAACTTGACCACGTCCAGTTTGTTGGTGTTCCACCGGCGTGGCCCTTCCCGAGATGCGGAAACTCGACGATTTGCCTGATCATGCAGGTCAAACACGACGTATTGGTGGTCGCTACCCGTGTAGTCCTCCACAACCCTCCAGCCAGAGATCCTCGGAAGGAGCGACTCAGACGCAAAGGTGACATCGGGGATCGTGCCTCTCTGCCCGGGGCGCCGAAAAGTAGGTGTGTCGCCCTGGTTGAGGACGACAAGACCGGCCCTGGCGATGAAATCCAGGATGTATTTCCCCCGGGAGTTGGTAGAGGGCATTCCCCACTCGACGGCCCTGGCGTTGAAATCGCCACCAACGACGACATAACCGGTGGTGCCGAGAACGCACTCCTCTAGGTTATCTATCTTGTCGCGGAAGTCCTGGACGGCCTCGTTGGGTGTGAGGTAGCAACTGAAGATAGTCACGTCCCCACACCGAACCCAGACGAATCCTCGGCCGCGCCCGTGACTCATCACCAAGACATCTCGTGTATTACGTGCCCAAAATGCAGCAGTACCTAGGCTGTCCGAGATCCAAATGTTTGGGTCTCTGTCCCGATACTGTTCGCTGATAAGGAGCGCGTCAGCACCAAGTTCTCGGGCGAGCTGATCTAGAAGGTTATCAGCTCCCCAGGATCTATGAAGGTTGGCCTGGAGGATGCGAATTACCGGCCGCTGCCTTTTGCCTGTTCAAGTGCGGCTCTGAAGGCACCGCACTGACCAGACCCGGGTAAGTGACCGAGGGCACTGGAGCCTGAATCCTTGCAGAGGAAGCAGGAGGGGCTCGAGGAACATTCCTTGCGTTTGTGGCCCTGGCTTCCACACTGGAAGCAGTTGGCACTCCTGTCGGGCCCTTTACAGTTTCGGGAGGAGTGGCCGAAACCGAGACAGCGAAAGCATCTCGAAACTACCACCCTCCGTTTGAGCCTGCAACTGACCCAACCGACTCTGAGGTGCTGAAGGCTAAGCAGCTTATTGGCGTGCTTTTCGCCCATTTCAGCAACAGCCATCCGGAGTTGACTTCGGTTGGGCTTTGTCAGCCATACCCTCACTCCATCAGCTGGTATCTCCGGGAGTGCCACCTGGATCGCACGGGTCACCTCCTCTTCGGTGGAGAGGGCATCAAGGTCCCGAATCTCGACCGAACACTTCGGTTCTAGGGCCTTGATTGAGCCTTTGTCCCCAAGTGCAGTCTTGAGGGAAGCGGCAAAACCGATCTTGTCACTCGACTTCCCCAGTTCGAGGAGGACATCCCCGTTCTGGGTTCGCCGAATAGACTTGATAACGGTGTCGGTCTCCTCCGGTTTGGCCTGCGATCTAATCTGACCCAGAACATCGGCAAAAGATCGCCCCCCCCATCGCAAAATATAAACATTAAAAACACTTAAAATACCAGTGTCAAAAAATAACGGTTTGCAATGTGCCAGTCTCTGTGATTTTGTGATGATTCTAACAGCCTTTTTCTGAACCAATAGAACAGCACTGATATGACAACTACTACCCCACAACAGAATACCGTAACTTATGACAGAATGAAAAAAAGAAAAATATGCAGAGCGTAAATAATCAAAGGTAAATTATTACTAAGAGACCTGAGTAGATAAACAAGTTTGGACAGTTTGGAACAAACAAATTCAATATGATGAGACCAGGTCAGTGGCGGCTCGCCCATAAGGACTCCCGGACGCCGCCCCTCCTAAAGAATTGATTAAAAAATCAAAATAAATAAACTAACAAAAATATTATTATAAGAATATTTAACAGAATGACAATAATATAGGTCATAAGTTGAAGATAGAAACAGATCGTACCAAAATAAATCCAAAATCGACGACGATTGTGTCTCTAATTCTATCGCGGCCAGCTCGGGCCGGAGCGACGGACGCCGGCCACGGCGTCCTAGCGCTCTTGTAAAATCAAATGGAGACGCGCATACGCGCAGCTCACTCGCACAGGCACACCCAACGGCTGCTAATGCAACGCTCTGCCCGGCGCCCTAGGCTGCGCGCGCCACTGCTCCAGCCACTGCTACCAACCGAGCAGTGCCAAAAGTGTGACTGTCAGTTCCCTCGCGATGCAGTCGTCCGTCTGGGTTCTGTTGCGAGTAATGTTGTACGTGTTGGTGTGCGTTGTGTTGAAATAGTGAATTATATAGATTTGTGAGGAAATTTAAATGGGTGATGTTGGAGATGAGCAACATTTACACCAGGTAAATCGTATAGTAGGCAATAGAATGAAAAAACATTGAATATTAGAATTACTTTGAAGAACCTGGGGCTTCTAAGGCCCAATTTAGTTATTAATCAAATGCAAAGTTGAACAAAAATAAAAATAGTTTTAATAAAAAGTGTTTTAGAAATTTATACAATTAGGCCAATTGGCTCTGTGGCTGTAAAATTAAAAACTTGTTTAAAATTCTGTAACACTTGCTTGATTATAGGGATTCAGGATCGTGCCTTAATTGTTGGTGGTATTTCAGAGATTAAACATTTGAACTAAAAAGTTAAAATACATAAATAGAAATTGATGGAAGTACTTGGAAAGATCAACATTAGATTTGCGACATTAAATAAAACTATAGGCCTACAAAATGTCGTAAGAGATGCAGATTTTTTATTTTTATTTATTTATTTTTTGCTGGATTTCGTTAAGCAAAATCATTGACTATGTATTCACAGTCAGTGGCAAAATAATCCCACATTGTGATGTATCCTTTACAGTTATTAAAACAATTGATTGTATTAAGGCTTTCAAGTACGATAAAGAATTTAAATATGAAGTACAAAAAACAAGAAACTCCCCTGAACTGGATTAGTCCAGTGTGTGAACAATATAGCGTACATGAACCCAGACGAAAACATGGTTTGAAGACCGGAAATATATTGTCGCAAAGGAAGTGTGTGACATCTTGACATCCGGGGTAGCGGACCGCTTTCAATTCTTAGAACACTCCTGTCCGCGGCAAAACTATTTCAGTCTGATTCGTATCCTCAATTCAAACAAATGTCACGAAAAAGAAGTAGGCCTAAGCATTAAACGGATTCATATCAAATGAATAAAATTGATGGAAAACAACTGCTTGTTTCAGGAAAAATTTATTGACCTCAAAAGTCATCTCTGTTGTACATAACTGATACTCTGCAGTACAACAGATTATCAGTTATGTACAACAGAGATGACTTTTCGTCAGTAATTGTGATTATAAGATTTTTAGGTTATATTGCAATTTAATTCAACTTCGTGATCGAATTATACCTGTTTGATGGAGTAACTATTATTTATTGACATAAGAGATAATTGTTTTTGCTGAAGCAGACATTACTTATCTTCACTGGCGTAAATATAAATAAAATAATGATAAGAGCCCCCCCAGCGTCCCTAACCACCGGCCGCCACTGGACCAGGTTAAATTACTATCTAGTACAATTCCTAAATTTTTTATTTCTTTGGTTTCATTACTTTCAACTGCTCTATTTCTTGTGTGACAAACTAAATGTTGAGTTTTGTCCTGATTTACAACCAAGCCATTAGCATTGAACCATTCATTTATAAAGCTTTCGCCTGGGTAGCGTGAGCTATGTTACAAATACACTGCTGAAATAAGTTTGACTCGCTTGACAGTATAGTGAGAGTATCAGGAAGGCAATTGAATCAACTCAGGTCAAGCAATTAAACAGACTTTAATAATACAACTACAACTAAACTAACAAGGTGCACAGATGAAACATATGATTCTACCCTTCAATGTGATATATCTCTCCTCGCAATATTTACATTTGGTTGAATCTGCACAAATTTAGAGTCCGCCCAAGTGGGGCTAGTTCTTCTTTGTTTACTCAGCACTCATGACATAAGAGTTCGGTAAATTGCTTCGCGCACAATAGGAGTGTCCCTTATGTTAGTAGCACTGATTATATTTAGCTTACAAGTTAATTGACCATTAATTATTTACAGGAATAAAACAAAACAATGATATCGTTAAATCAAACATGGGGTTACGAAATTCAATTCCACAAACAAAGATACTTCACAAATTAACCTACAAATGAAATCATGTCTTAGCCTCTAATATATACAAATGTTGAAAGGAATAGATTATTTAATACTTTAAACGGCAGTGCTTGAATACAGTTCCTACTTAGGGGTTCTCTAAGCAGGGGGTTTAATTAGTTTTATTTATTTCTTTATATACAATTATTTATTTACTTATTTACTCCTTTACTACTTATAACTTTATCCTCAATGTTTGATTACTTCATTTATGCTTGCTGTTCGCTTTGGGGCTTATTGCTTTTGTTTTTTTATTTAACTAAAGGGAATCTAGAAATGCTCTATCGATTATTTAAATTTAATCGTTCGGGACCTAATGCTGTGCACCGGACTGAGAGTGACTTGACATACCCCGGGAGTTGACCTTTCTTCCGCCGTCCGTCGGTTTCGTGGCCGGTACGGGGTCGGTCGGTGTGGTCCCTCGGTTGTGCTCCGGCGTTCTCCCTGTGGGCGCGTGAGTGGTCGCCGGTGCGGTGGAGTCCTCGTCCTTGGGCCTCGAAGCTGGTCTGTCTTCCTTCTTTGGGCGGTCCTCGAAGCGGCTGGCCGTCTTCCTTCCTTGGGACTCCTGGAGCTGCTTGGTCTGTCTTCCTTCTCTGGAGGGTCCGGAGCTGCTGGCCGTCTTCCTTCCTTGGGACTCCTGGGGTGGCTTGGCCGTCTTCCTTCTCTGGAGGGTCTGGAGCTGCTGGCGATGGTCTTGGAGGCGGGTCGTCACTGGTGGCGTACTATACAGATCCAGTTGGCTTCCTGGCTCCTACTCAGTTCAGAGCCCAGACCAACCCTTTTCCCCTGACTTCTTCTACCCTCTACTCCTTGAAGACTGATCATTTCCTCCGCTCCTAAGTTCCAATTTTGTCCCCACTACTTTTTGATTTTATCCCCGTTTCCGATTGTCCACGCCTCCCAGCCAATTACCTTACAATTTCCACCTCTTCCTTATTCCCTATTGGCGATTGAATACTTCGTCATCAAGCCGCCATCTTTGCCGCTGATTGCTGATCGGTAAGTCGATTTATATTTCTTGCATGATTATTTTAAGAATTGCTACATGGCGTGAGAATGTGCATGCCGTCCGTCCTCCCAGCGTTGTACATCTGATCACGGTACATTTTTTGTATCAAGTTGCCATCTGGTTGGCGCCGGTCTTGGCGGATTGAAGTGAATTTACTGAGATAAATTTTGAATCGAGATTAATATTAGTTACATTTAATTTCCATGTTTACACATTAAAAGTGGTTTCTTCAGCAAACATTGTTGTGAAAGATAATGATATATTAGCTGGCAAGTCATTTATTGCAATTAAAAACAACAATGGCCCTGAAATGGAGCCTTGGGGCACACCCATCTTAACCTCTAACCCACACCCATCTTGTATACACTAACGTGAAAAGACTTCGATTGGCATTAGGCATGTTTGAAACCTATTTACGGTGATGCGATCTCCTGCGGCGTACATGAAGTACAAGTGACATATGATATGTAAATCAGTATTACCACTCTTCTTAACCAAGAATAAAGCATTTATCCTTAAAGGTTATGTTTTTGTTGTGGCAAAATATTTTGTAGCACTGTAAATCCAGCTGAATTATATTACATTGATTGCAACCCCTTTGGCGAGGCGGACACGAACCTTCCAAATTTCGGTATCAAACAAAAAGCTTTAATTAATTTACATAATGAAAAATTAAATCCAGAAGTCGGGTGAGAGTCTGAGCCACCACAGCTAGGCCCATCGGAACTCTGGTGAACTGATAAAGATTCCACGGAACACAGAAAGCTGTGGTCGAGACTACGCCTTCAATGGGATCTGATTATAAGCATAGTTGAGATCGAAAACGTAGAGGAGTGCAAATCGGGGAGAGGTACAGAGTCAATTTCAATTTTCAGATTCAGCTTTCTGTAGTCAAGCACCATGCGATACTTGCCATTCGGCCTCGGCACAAGGAAGGCTGGACTTGCGTAGCTTGAGCGCAAAGGCTCGATCACCCCATTTTCGAGGTCATTGATGATATCACGCAGGGTTTCCATCTTAGGTGGAGCCAGTTTATAAGGGTGGGATCTTACTGGGCAGGTGTCCGTCAAACGAATTTCATATTCTAAGAGTTTGGTGACCCCCAGCTTTGGCGTCAGCACGTCAGGAAAACGGTTGCAGAGCTCTCTGATGGCTTCCGCCTCCACCTGAGTAAGATGCCCTAAAGGATCAGGTGTGGTCTTGCTGTCTGCGTCAGGCATGACCGCAGCAGCGACACCAGCCACCCTGTCAGAGAAAGGAATAGACAACTGCCGAGAAAACCTGAAGTAGCACTGGCCTCTACCTAAATCCAAAATCAACCCAGTACGCAGAATAAAGTCCGCTCCCAAGATGACTGGAAAACGCAGGTTCTTTGCAACCCAAAACTCAAAACCCATTAAAAACCTTCAAATTTGTATTTGTAATAGGCTTCATGGATGAGGATGATGGGCATTGAGTATTTAGACGCAGGCCAGCAGATAGATGAGTTGTGGTTGACTTGCTTTATGAGCCCAGAAGATGTCAAGGTGTTAAAAAGCTCAAGGGAGATGAGCTTCACCTGAATGTTTATCTACTGATCTACCCAATAACTTTAAAAATTCTATTCTATGAAAGAGGAAGCGTTATTTTTAATTCTGCAATTAATTATTCTGGACCTGCCAGCGGAGTTTTGTAAATAGTTTACTGTCAATATGATAAATATTTGTGGATTAAAACCACCAGTATGCGGATGGTTAAAATCTTGAATATATTTAGGTCAGCAATATTATGATGAATATATGACACACGAGTTATCGTAGTGAAAGATACATAATTAACATAACGGCAGACAACTTCGTAATGGTTGTGCAACATGGTTGCAGGGGGGAAGTGTTGACAGTTCCCCTTACAGTCAACAAACATGGTTGAATGTAAACGCTTAAGAAACAGGGCCCTCTGAATAAGGAAGGTAAACTTGTTTTGTGTGAAGAAATCCTCAAGGCTCTAAAACATAAGCTAAATTACACAAATCAGCTTCCTAAGGAGATAAGAGTTGTTGAGGCAAATATGAATCAGCTGTTTGAGAACCTGGCCTTTTCCCGCTGTATATCGGCAGATCTGACAAGTGACAGGAATATGTCGGCGGGAGTCGCTGTAAAATTCAGAGAAAGATTTGGCACGCCAACCAAGAGTGACTATTGTAATGAACATTTGGTCTACCAAAAAACCAATGGATCCTCTGTCTATGGCTTAGTGACAAAACCAGAATACTATAACAAACCAAAAATAGAAGAGTACAATGCTGCCTTCCAAGAGCTAATGACTGACTTCGCCAGGTGCTCTTTTAATAAGCAGGTTTGCTCGCGCATGGGTTGTGAACGGGATGAGATACCACTGGAACAATTTGCAAGTCAACTTTCAACGGAAGACTAAATCTGTCATGGTAGTAGCCTACTACCAATCCTCTAAAAGAACACTGTTTAATGGCTATACCTACAAGGATTTTGTACACAAACTGAGAGACACCATCTCCGAACAATATCAGCAGGAGGTGTTCGACGAGCCATATTACACAATCAACAGTTGTCAAGAAACCACTGAAACTCATGAAGAGGATGATGCAGTGAGCAAACATCAGCCTGTCTCACCTACCACAACCAGTCCCCCCACGGTTCCTGGAGTTCTTGACTACAGTGAAGTAGTGAAAATATGTGATGGTGTCAGTGAAAAAAAGCAGAGAAACAGTGAAATTAGTAGTGTCTATAGTAAAGGTCATTCTAGTGTGACAGTGTCCTCTGATATCATGGGTCGTAGTGATAAGCATTTTTTGTCTCAGAGTCCTCAACCCTCACCCCCTCCAAATATCCTTTAACTTGTCTATCTGCAATCAATCTACCACCTAATCACATAACTTACCTAACTGGACCACCTAGTCAACCTCCTAAAAACCACCTCTCTCAAAAACCATTCCAAAACTGTAAAAATAAAAATGTAAAAATAAAAATAAGTCCATAGTTAAATTATTTCATCAGAATATTGAACATTTAAAATAAAAAACTGAGGCTTTGCAAATAACTTTGAATGAAATAAAACCACGTATTGTTATCTTGACGGAACATGATATGAAAGAGGAAGAAATTGAGCGCTTCAATTTAGAATACTATTTTGTAGGGTCATATTTTTCACGAAAAGGTGGAGTAATGATACTGCCTAGTGATAAAGTGAAACAAAAAATAGTTACAATTCCTGACTCTTTGAAAAATAAACTAATAGAAGAAAAACAGTTTGAATTTTGTATATGTAAATATTCAATCAACAATTTCAAAATAGAAGATGTAGCTGTTTACAGATCCCCTTTGGCTAAAGCTGAAACATTTTTAGATAGATTAACTTTACTTTTAGAATTTCTGAACAAAAAGTATAAGTGTATCATTGTTGCAGGAGATATTAATATAGATGTACTAGTTAAATCTAAGGAACACACTATGTAAAAAAAATATGCTAAAAAGTGTAAATATGGAGTATTTGGTAAAGTTTCCCACTAGGATCACTAAAATATCAAAAACAGCAATCGATAACTTCCTTATTACAAAACCTCAAAGCAGCCTCATGAAAGTAAATGGGTTGATAACTTTACTGTCCGACCATGATGGCCAGTGCTTAGAAATAGCTTTGCCAAAATCTAATTCTGTAAGGGACAACTTTATTTTTAGGGACCAAAGAATTTTTAGTGAAGAAAACATTATTTTGTTTAAAAAATTTCTATTGGATGAGTCATGGGCTGAAGTATTTTTCTCACCGGCTAAAGATAAAAACAATACTTTTCTAGACAGTTTCATGTACCACTTTAATACAGCTTTTCCTATAAAAAGAATTAAAAAGAAAAAACATAAAAATAATTGGATATCTCTGCAACTTAAAGAAGATAAGAGGACACTAGTTAAATTAACTCGAGAAAGCAGAAATAAAAAAGATAGGCCTAACACTCTAACAGAAATTTTAAAACAACGATCTTTGATAACAAAAAAAATGTTAAAAAGGCAAAAAGAGATTTTTTGGACAGTAAAAAAAATCAAATAACATAAACAAAACAGTTTGGAGTATTATAAATTCGGAAGTAGGAAACAAAAACCATAAAAACAATCAAAAAATTAATTTAGTTTTTAATGGAAAACATTACTGTAATCCAACAGATGTATCAAATGTATTTAATGATTTCTTTGTAAATGTGGTAAAAAATAACATCGATTTATCGCAGGTAAACAATAATACAGATAATAATTATGTTATACTAGATTCTGCCAAATGGGAAATGAAACCAAGGTTTAGATTAAGAGAGAGGTAGGAGTACTAGAAATAGAAGAAATTATCAGTTCTCTAAAAATAAATGTTCGAGTGGGTATGATGAAATCCCTATATTTTTGTTAAAATCCATAAAAAATGAAATTAGCTACATTTTAAGTCATCTCATAAACTCATCGTTTGTCTCAGGAGTTTTTCCAGATAAATTAAAAATTGCAAAAGTTATCCCAATACATAAAAAAATGATGTAAAAAATCCATCTAATTATCGTCCACTATCTTTATTACCAACATTTTCTAAAATTTACGAAAGAGCAGTTTACAATCAATTAACAGAATTTCTAGTAAATAACCACTTAGTAGATGACATTCAACATGGTTTCTGCTGTGGAAAGATCAGTAATTACTGCAAGCATTGCTTTCATAGAATCAATAATTGACTCAATTGCTGCAGGAGACCCATGCCTCGGAATATTCATGGATCTGTCAAAGGCATTTGACAGTGTAAATCACACAGTACTTATTAGTAAATTAAAATTCTAGAATTACAAAAAAAAGCAATTCGAATCATCAAATTCTTCGTCAATATGAATCCTGTAGAGACCATTTCAAAAACCTTCAAATTATAACAGTTTATGGACAATATTTTTTTGATACAATTATGGTTTACAAAACTTTGAATTAAAAAAATCAATTAATAAACTATCCAATTCACCCATACAACACTAGAAATAAATCTGAAATCATACCCACTCAACACAGATTGCAAATGTACACAAAAAAACCATCATATGATGGTGCAAAATTTTTCAGAACTTTACCTAGAGAGATTAAAAAAGAAAAAAATATAAATAAATTTAAAATTAAGTTAAAAAATTATATTACTTCAAATCCCCTGTATTCAATTGAGGAGTATACCAATTTGTAAATGTGTATATATTATAAGCCCCGTTAGCTATAAGAATGACACTAGGCCTATTCCCAGCGTTGCCGATTTCCGGGGAATTCCCCGGAATCCGGGGAATGGAGAGGTTCTCCGACAAAATTCCGGGGAATGGAGTAATTCCGGGGAATTTCCGGGGAATGAGTCAAATTTACGTTAAAATTCCGGGGATTACGCCGCTTGATGTTATTCATCACAAAAATTGCATTCACATTACTCTTATCAGTGAATGAAGGGTAATTTTACACTTACTTAGGTAAGCGAGGTTATTACTTACAATATCAATTTGAGCAATTCAATTTGTCACGTTGATACAACAAACTAGATGAAAATTATCCCAGGAGCCAAACTCGGGGATATTGTCTGGTTAAAGGTTGGTAATAATATGTTTGTTTTCATGCTTTCATTCCTAGCAACACAATGAGCTCGTTCACGTTCATCCACCGCAATCAACCACAACTTTTTTCGCTTATCACGTGACAAATTCAAGACTCGTTATTTGTGGGATTAGTCACGAGATAGGTCAAAAAAGTTTTGCGGTGTATGAACGTGTGAACGAGCTGAATATTTCATCAGTTGACTCGTTGACTGCCAGAATACACAGAGCAGGACTACTCTGTCTTGGATAAGGATGAGATGAAAAGAACTTGGCATCCATTTGAGGTCCCATATACCTCCTTTTTAATGGACATAAGGACAGGAGACAGGACCTAATGTGAAAATGATGGATATCATATCCAGGTCTTTGTGATGGTTGAGCACGTGTCCTAGTAAAAGACAAAAGGACAACGGTTGTTTCGTAGTTCAAAAAGATAGTTCATTTTAACCTCAAATATCTTAAAACCAGTAATTTTATTAAAATTTTACAAGACACATAAAAGTTGACCAATTTAATTATCTAACGAATGATAAAAATTTTGTAAGGATCTGACAACAGACAAAGGAGTTATTGTGATTTATCTATTGAAATAACCTTCATTTGCAGTAATTATAATGCAAAATCAACTTTTCTCTGCTGAAAAATCACAATAACTCCATTATTTGTTGTCAGATCTTTATATACTTTTTATTATGCAGGAAAAAATTAAATTTGTAAACTTTTTGGGTTCTTGTAAAATTTTTATCAAATTTACGGACTGGTTTTAAGATATTTGAGTTTAAAAATTAAACTCTATATCTATATAACCTCGTTGCAAAAAACATTTTGTCCCGCAACGGAATTCCGGGGAATGCAATTTTGATTCCGGGGAATCCGCCTGTGGATTCTGGGTAAAATAATTTCA
Organism: Neoaliturus tenellus; assembly: GCA_030545055.2. NCBI lineage: Eukaryota > Metazoa > Arthropoda > Insecta > Hemiptera > Cicadellidae > Neoaliturus > Neoaliturus tenellus. The sequence goes on from CM061531.1 coordinate 248,232,060, forward strand.
AAACGTTGGCAACGCTGCCTATTCCGTTGTATGTTTATGTACACAATATGAATAAAGATTTATTTGATTTGATTGTGCAATCGTTTTTATATAATCACACTACATTATGGCGTATTGTCATATAACTATTAAACATTAGCAATCGTTTATTTTGTTTTTATTACTTAAAATATTTTTTATTACCGTATATAAAACATTAAATAAAGCCATTTTAATATTTTGTTCGTCTTTGGATATTTTATAATTTATAACGTAAAATCAGTTATGATTTTTATTAAAACATATGAATGATAACAACACGACGGTGGTAAAAAAAGCAACTACATTAGCTACGCAACCGAACGTAGAATCCAAAATGCAGCTGGTGGCGTAAACAACGATATCTGAACGACAGCAAAAATTGTAGCTGCCGCAAATGTCGCCAGTGTGAAAGCAGCCTTAGAAATGATTGAGTCTGTATATAAAATTTGTTTAGTTAAAAAGTGTTTATAATTAAAAATTTGTTTAATTAAATAGATCTATTTTTTATAGGACCAATGTTAAACAGGAAACGGAGTAACTCCTTTATTTGTGATAAAAATGATGATGGTTTATAGCTCTAAATAAATAAGGGTTGATCAAGCTGGATATAGTTTGTGAGGTATATTTTTTATATCAAGTAGTAGGCCTATAGTAGTTTATTTTTTACAAAATGGAAAGATCGCTTAACATTTTTTACGACTTTTAAAACATTGTTCAAACAAATGTTATTTGATTCAGATTCAAATACAATTTATTTTAACCCATCAATTTGACAAAAAATAAACAAGTTTTAGGCCTATGACAAATTACGGGTAATGGTTTAACATTGATCTTATGGAATATAAATATTACATAGATCCACGAGGTGCGCGAACAACTGCTACCGGTGGCATAATATGAAAAAAAAAAACGAATAGATCCCAATTCTGACTATTCTTACTCAGCTTAGATTCTTTATATACAGTACACTCTCGTTCATCGGACTCGGCGACATCGGAACTCCGCTTCATCGGAACTGAAAATCTGGATATTATTAATTTTTTTTTTCTTACGAAATAGATAATTTTTCCGTTTTAGCACTTTCATTTCCATTCGTTCTATCCGCACAACAGTGAAGTATCACATTTTGCATCAAAATTCATCAGGCGTTTTCCATAATCTGTACCCATCGATGTGATTTACAAGGCCGTGGAGTATTCGCACAAAAATAGAAAGAGGAAGGGGGCAGGAAGTGAACATCTGCGTCGACCGCTTCCCAAACTGTCATTCAGTCTGTCTCGCGTTGCGACTGCACCTGTGTTATGTGGAAGTCAGTTGACTGCTGGAATATGAATATGGAATATGAGAATAAAGATTTTGGATCTTTATTTAATGCGTTATTTTTATTCCTATAGGTTCATTGTTACCATGTTCAAAGTTTGAGTGCCTTATTTTCATTAAAATCTCTTGTGTTATCTTAAAAACAAGAGTGAATACAATCACGATAGGTCAACGTACAGGTGGAAATGATGACTCACGACTGACTCCGCTTCATCGGAATTTTTTGACATCCGAACTGGCCGTCCGCCACATTAGTTCCGATGAACGAGAGTGTACTGTAACCAATACATAACCAAGTTCAAAAGTTCGCCAAAAATCTAATTGACAGAATTTGAACATTTTACTATCTAACTAAGATATTGATCATGTTCACAAGTTAACAAGTTACAGCAAGTTTAAATCGTCTACGTTGCAAATCATAAACCAAAATACATCAAACATAAATAGGATCCAGATGGCATTGACAAAAATGAAAAATATTAAGTAGCCTATTTAAATAGCGTATATAATAAATCCAAAACGTGATGATTAGATGTTATCAATGCCGCATCGGCAAGAAGGTTGTGCACAGGTTCGGCCGGTGCGGGGGAAGGGGGAAGTGTTGTAGGGGCGGCATTGTTGCACACGGCCTTGACAACTGATAAGCGCAAGCGCTCGCTCGAATCAGATTCATAGCGCAGCACAGTCGGTGCCAGGGGCGGCAGCGATACAGTCAGTACTTTACTAAACGCAAGGAAATGGAAGTAAACTAACTAAAATGTCGACTAAAATAATCAACAATTAATTAATTGTTTTATTAAACATTTTTTCACTTGTGTTTCATTAGATTTTGAAAATAGGCTAACTATTTTTATTTTTCCAAATTTGCCTCCCCCCGGGGAAAGTGCCGCCCTAGGCGGTTGTCTAGTTTGTCTTATGGGTCCGCCGGCCCTGTTTAAATATGAAATATATGTTTTTAAATTTTAATTGGGTCCAGGGCAACTAAAATTATGGTTGAATGTCGACCAGTAGGCTATCTCTAGTTTTTATAAATATGACCATTTATAAACACCAGATTGAAATGGAAGTTGCTTAATTATTTACTTAAATTAATCATAAGTAAAGAAGTTTACCTTGGAAGATGACTTGGTTTTTCTTGCGCTCAAAATTTTCATTGCCAATCATATACCTAATGCCCAGAAGTGACTATGAATACCCACATCCAGGTTCCATCAAAGCTAGCTTATCTGAATTAAAGTCGGAACTAGGCCTAAATAAAAAAAAATAAATGTAATACAAGATGATTAAAATAGAAAAAATTCGTAAGTTAATTTAATTTAATCATGCAGCTTAGCGTAATTAAATTAGGCCTAACCGTAAGTCTCTAGGCTATATTTTTTTTGTAAAATTAATAAAAATCCAAATTTTTTTTATTTTTTCATAAAGTTTGGAATCTAATATCTCTGGTGGGACAAGGTATAAAAATCCATTTTATTTAATACATGATGTACCTATCTGGTAGCAACATGCAGCAAAAATTTCAATATTGGTATTTGTAGCTGAATCATACATTTTTACATAGGTATAGATGTAATTAGAATTTGTTTGTCAGCTCTTTATCACCAGATTTATAGAAAATACCATCTTATACAAACATAAAATATCGACATTGAAATTTTTGCTGTATGTTGCTACCATATAGGTAGGGTACATCAAATAAAAAATAGTTACACTTAGTAACTTTTAAATGTGTATTGACTTCCGTTTTTGTATAATAGCTTTTACTAGTTAAACATAATGGCTAAGATATTAACAACATTATAACCAGCAACTCTTTTCCTTTAAAACAGTATGAGTTTCAATGAATTTTAATAAAGTTAGTGACTGGTTAAGAAGCGTAAAAGTGAGCGCGCGCACCAAAGATCAGTTGCTCATTTCGTGTTTTTGCCTACCCTTCAGAACACGGGTTGCAGTTTTTCGTTCGAGTTTTGCCTTGCGTGAGCATTCCAGGTGTATATAGCCTATAGAGTTCTATGCTTCAGATGGATTGACCATTAACTTACCGTATAGGCCTACTGGTTTTTGTTTGTTAAAGTGGGGATAAAAACCTAAAAAAATAGGGTGTAATTAGTCATAGTGTTGTCTTTGTTATTTAGGTATAGGCTAGATTGAATCAATAATTAAAAGCACATTGCAATATTATTGCAACACTTTAATATGATATATAACTTATATCAATCGAATGGATCGATATTTTCATTAGATAAAAGTGTAGGCGCTGTATGAAACTATAAGACCTACCCCTAAGTTAAATAGTTTTACTTTTAAGAAGTAACTTACCTAGCTAAATCTTACTGTACTTCTTGGTACTTCTAAAGAGTACAAGGGCAGTTTCAAATAGGAAATTAACTCCCAAGGAAGGTGGTCGAAAGTTTTGAAAATGATATAACTTATTACTTAATAAAGAGTTTATGATTAAATAGCCACTAAGTACAGTTTAAACCCCCACTAAATTCAGAAAAGAACAATAGGCCCTACAGCATGCTATTTTTCTACCGGTATCTAGGAGAAGCTGTATTTTAATTTTATATTATTATACTGTACCATATTAGAAGAGAGGATTTGCATGAAGATGTGTAAAAAATAACCTTGCTATTTGATTGCGATTCAAAACAAAATCCTAACCTATAAAGTAACTAACAGTCAGCTCTGGCTCGGCTGTTGGCTCATACTAGCGCTTCTGCCGCTTCTCGAGTTTTTTTTTTTTTTTTTTTTGCAATGCAGGCTAAGGTGTGAAAACCATGCAGCCTTTAGGTGCTCTAGTCTTGGTTGCTTCTTGGTTGCTTCCACTGTGAGTCTGAAATTTGTTATCGGTTGGGTTAGTATCAGAAGTATTAGTTATGTTATTGTTTAGTTAATTGGTTATTTTGTTATGCTTCTAAAATTATTGATTTCCTTGCTCATTTTGGATTGAACAATCTTGAAGAAAGGAGTGGGGGAAAGTGTTGCCAACCATGTAATGATGGAGATGCCAATCTTACAAGCAATGCCGATTATCGTGCTTTCTAGGATAGTTGGTGATAAACGAATGATACCGAGGGCAGAGTAATGATGTGTTTTTAATGATATTTAACAAAGTTTATTGGTAATAAACGGTATCAGATAACTGACACATACTTTCTCGTAAGGATATGAAAAGGTTAAAAGCCTCAAAACATTAATTTCTTGATGGCTCACTCGAATAGCTACGTGAGCAGCACGAGTTTGACTCTACGCGAGTCTGTGACTTTTAATAACGTACTGCGTTTACCACTAAGAGAAAAATTGAATTTTCTCCGCAATCTCTTGACGTAGAGCAATAATTCAAAACTAGTTGTTGCCCGTCATCGATACTCGACGGATACAGCTCCATTAGTGGTAAATGAAACGCAATAATAGTACAAAATTGTAAGGTAGTTTATAAAATGTACTTCTTCGAACTGCCATTTCCTTGCAATATTCCAAGAAAAAATACCAAATGCTAAAACGCAAAAACCAAGAACAATAATATATTTTACAGAAAATACTACGATTTTGGTTAGAGCTAGAGCGTCGGAAAAGTAGGCCTATTCCACCATTAATGTTGCATCCTTGTACTTATTTATAGGCCCTACTCTTTAGTATTTTATAAACATATCAATTTGATTGTTTAGGTAGGCGCAAAACTAATAATTAGCGTAAGGAAACCGTTATATTAGGTTCAACAACATCAGAAATAAGTAGACCAATATCCACTTGTAGGCCTATTGGATAAATTGTTCTTAACAGTTTTTTTTTCAAGAATTTAAAGGAATATAGTGTTGTAAATTATGGTTGGCTTTAACAAATATTGGTATTAGGGTATTATAGAACGTAGAGAAACCATTTATAACCACTTTCATATCGCTTGCAGTAGTGTGTAAGTTTCAATTACTAAGCCCAAATTTAAAGAATACAAATTTATTTCACAGAAAATTACAAAATTTTAGTTGGAGCGTGTATCAAAGTAGGCCTAACTTATAGGCATATTCCTTAAAAATAATAATGCTGCACCCTTACTATGTAACACAGACACTCTTTAGTATTTTATAAACATAAAAAATCGATTGTTTACTTAGGTCTAAACCTTAGTAGCCTAATCAAAGCGTTAAGTCTTATATTAGTTAAACAACATCAGAAATAAGCAAGCCTAAACTAAATTATCAATTTATTTATTAAATATTTTAGTTTAATAAATATTTTTTTTGAGAATTTCAAAAGGCCTATAAATATATTTTAATACATCTATTTTGCTTAAAATAAATATCGGTACCATCAGCAAAACATTAATTTATTAATGACACCGTTATTAGACAAATTACAAAAATTATACTTGAGTAGATCGGTCTGGAACTCGGGCCGCATGGTTTGTTTCAAGATACGCTACCGACTGTGCCACAAATACTGTCGATCTGAGGGAGAAATGTAAAGCATTACAACATGGCAACCGACAAATTTATTGCACAACAAATTTCCGTTTCTTTTAATATAAATGTAAACTATTGATTTAAACTGAACCTTTACAATTTAGTCTTAATTTCATAGCAATCAGCTATTTAACATAATTAAGCAACTTTCTTTCCATTTAAAGGATAATACATTATAATAACTGTAAACGTTTTTGGGTACGGTGCTGGCCTTGGTAAACAAAATCCTTCTTGAGCTTTTGCTTATCCACTTTGTATTTAAACAAAATACCGGTACTTCTTGTGTTTACTATCAGCTGATTGAAAGCGGGTAAAATTACTGTAATTGTTTGAAAATGTCGATATTTTTAATTTAAGAAAGTAAGATAACGTTAATTACATAATTAAGCAACTTTCTTTCCATAAATGACGATACATCATAATAATTGTAAACGTTTTTAGGTATTGGCCATAATAAACCAAATCCTTAATGAGCTTTTGTTCATCCACTCTGTATTTAGACCATATACCTATAGTGTGTTTACAATCAGCTGATTGAAATCGTGTAAAATAAATAAATTGTAAAGGTTTGAAAATGTCGATATTTTTAATTTAAGAAAGTAAGCTAACGTTAATTACATAATTAATCAACTTTCTTTTCATAAATGACGATACATCATAATAATTGTAAACCTTTTAAGGTACTGGCCATAATAAACCAAATCCTTCATGAGCTTTTGTTCATTCACTCTGTATTTAGACAAAATATATTGTGTGTTTACAATCAAAGCCCAAAAAAAAAGATGAATGAACACTGGCCTGGTAGCGCTGGAATGAAAGCGGAGGTAGCGCTAGGCGAAAAACGCATGTGTAATGTTGGAGGAATTTTTTTCTGAGAAGCACGAGATGGCACCTCACGCTGGGGGCGGCAAGCACGAGGAGAGTGGGGGGTATGAATGTAAGAATTGTTGTGGGAATGGGTAGGGGAATTTAATTTCAAAAAATTGTAAAAACTTTTCAAAGGTTGTGTGAATGTGGCCCACTCTCCTCAAGCAGGGAATTTGTTTGTTACTTATAAGTAGATTTAATGTATTTATAAGAGTGATTAGCATGGAAAAGCTAGGTGATGAAAGGTGGACTCTAATTGTTTACTATTTATTGTGTGACTAAAGCATGTGCATAAACATTATTAAGAGAAGATCCCACCTTATGATATTGCATGTAAAGAATTGGTACTATGTGAACTTAAATATTTATTAATAAAAAGTTGTCAATCTGTTCTTATCAGCTTAACATCTGATACGTCCCTCATCGAGGGACCAGTTTGTTAAACTGATTTTTGGAAAATGACGGAGTGCTAGGAGCTTGCTCCACCTTTGTCACGGGTTGACCCGGCATTGCAGTACCGCCGGGACCGGCCCACCTAAACACTTGAACTCTCACCTAGAATATAAATAGTAATCAGTCACCGTTGATTGTCGATTGGAGGAAAAATAATTAGTTCAAGTCAAACGGCTTTGCGCTACGATGACCGACAACAAACACAATTATTGTAATTATTAAATTATTTTCTAAAAGTTATACTATTATTATTCTCTTAAGTACTGTCACCGAATAATATGGTAATTCGTTTACGTGTGTGGAAAAATTGGAGGAAAAATATTGCGTGCGGTTCATTCCCATCGCTTTTACTGTAAGTGTCGCGGCTGGCCGGCCCCCATCCAACTCGTCGACATGCCCGACGACGCCTGACCACATTTGCACTCGCGCGCGCGCGCGCTCATTTTCATACTGTCGAAGAAATAACTGAATTATCTTTACAATTATTGCCGTTTTTCATTATTGAATGATAATTTTAGTGTCGGTCGGTCCATTGAACTAGAATTAATTATAAATTATCGTTTAAATTGGAATCCAGTGTTGTGATTATTTTGTCGGGACATTCGTATAGACTGGCCGCAACTCACACTCCCGCCAACGGCCATACCACGTTGAATATACCGGTTCTCGTCCGATCACCGAAGTCAAGCAACGTCGGGCGTGGTTAGTACTTGGATGGGTGACCGCTTGGGAACACCACCTGCTGTTGGCATCCTTTTTTTCTTGTTTTTGTATTTTATTTGTTTTCTTTTTCACTTCTATATTCCCAACTGTTGGTACACTTTTAACAACGTGGCGATATAAGTTAATTAATTAATTTTATTTAATGAAATAAAAAATAGAATTAACGGAAACAATAAAAAGTACTCCTATGTACTATAATGTTCAATTGACTTAAAAAATATATAATAATAATAATAACAATAATAATGAAATGAATAAAAATAATATTAGCAGGGTAATGGATTTAAAGTTGCTAATTAATTAATTAGTTAGTTGATATATAAAAATTTACAAATAGAATTTCATTTGTTTAAATAATAACCATGGTAACGAATTAAATTCTGAAATTAAATGACAAAAAAATATAAACAATATTACATATTTAAGTACATTAAATACTAAACTAAATAAATAGTTTATTTTCATGCGAGCGTCATCGAATCGGCCACTTCTTGCATGGGCGACCGCTCGGAGATTTCTATCGCTGGGTGCCAATACGATAGTAATTAAATATTTTACCAACACAAATTTTGAACTTATTTTTTATAAAGTGATTGCTAACGTTGGACGTAAGACGATCTACGACTTAAATCATTTTACTTGATTGACACGTCAAAGTATCGGAGGATTATTAGGGACAGCGCGAACGCAGTCCCCGATACCAATAATTACGCGCCCGAGATACCCACAATTTGGGGCATTCGCAGGAGTCAGCCCGACCGTAGTGCAATGGAAGGGCCTCATCCTGGGGGAACCGCCTTCTTGATCACGGTAACCCCTACGCCAGGTAAGTATGAGATGTAAAACAGTGAATTGAGCTAGCCTATGAGCCAACATACAGTTATTCGTCCGAGAATCATGTTTGATTTATTCGCTGTTTCACATTAAAACTACACCCAAGTGAAATGTATGTAAATTTCTCTTGTTTATCATCAAATATCACGTGAAAATCAATCAACAAATTGTTGGTTCTTTCTTATTTATACATTTATTTTTGTAAATATTCTACAATCGCTGAAACTGGAGGGCTCGAGCTTGAAGCCAGCGACGCTACCGCTCCACTCGCTCCGTGGCGGACGGCAGAACTGCACCTCAGGTCTCAGACCTCAGGCTCGAGGCTGAGGCTGAGGCTGAGGCTCAGCTCCTAACTGTGAATCTCAAGCGGACCAATATGGCGGCCTATTACAAGGTTTGTTTAAAACAACAACAACTGTGTTTGTGTGGTACTTTTGTTAGTCGGTATAACGATTTTTAGCGGATATTGATTGATGTTAGTATAAATAATAGTAATAAAAATTTAGATTTGTTTATGTTGTTTTTTATGATTGGTTCTCACAGGAATGAATGTATATTCATTTCAGTACTCAATTTATTCACTCGAACCACTGCAAGATCATACTTCACAGGATCATTTCTGTAGTAAGATCTTCATTTAATCACTTCTACCTTGAAGTGTTTACCAGCCACGATGAAGAGTTACGGCTCTTCTCCCTGAGCGTGAGGCAGATATGTCCTGAGTTTTCGTGACTTGGAACGTATCATCGATGATCGTTCAGCCTTCCATTGTGGGAGGTCGGGAGTTGAGCGTTCAGAGTGGTTTGATTTTAAATTTCTTTTATTATTCCATTAATATCAGTAGTCATAACGTTTAGGTGGCCCAATCCCATAAGGATCGGGCGCTAATTAAAAATTATTTATAGACTCATCATGTGCTCCCCTCCACGGAAATCTTTAGTAAAAGGCGAAAGATTTATTCGTTTTGAAGGGAAACCAGAGTTAAGCACTTATGTCTGCACTGAGACCCCGAACGAACTTGTTCAACATCATAATTGCGAGAGTCTACCTATTTAATACACGACTAACACTAACAAATGTTCATATTCAGTAATAATTCACATTCCATAACGTTAACATTGAATTTTAGTTACCACAAGTCAAAGAACCGATCTAAAAAAACCATCGACAATTTTTATGCCACGTACAGACACCCAAACTTGACGACTGAGGCAGCCTCAGCCTCGCGTTCGCATCAGTCGGAACCTGAGGGTCCGGAGCCTGAGGTGTAGTACCGGCCGCCGCCACAGCGAGGTGAAGCGCGCTGGCTTCACCTCGGTCGGGTCTCAGGTCTCGCGCGTCGACCCCTCGAGCCGCCGATTCGCAGCTACACACGTTCAAACCTCATCATCTACCGTCCGCGCCGTCGAGGCGTTACACAGAGGGCCGCCGTGTGTCCGATAAATGAGGTGGTCGCTTACGCACGTGAATTCTGATAGAACCGATTTGGTTACGAATTTTCTTTTCGTCTCGTTTGAAATTGTTTCTCGCACGAATTGTTTCATACTCGTTTTAACACTCTCCTAAGTTTATATATTACAATTTATCGCTTCTCGGCCTTTTGGCTAAGATCAAAGTGTAGTGTGTTCAAGTGTGTTCAAAGTGTGTTCAATGTGGGGGATAGCTGAACCCCCGTCTGGCCCTGTGTAGTCCCGGCAACTTCGGACACCATCCCACTACTAGAATCCAGGCCGGAGGCCGTGAAGACCGCGGGACCTGAGCCCAGACAAGACCCCAGGCCGGTGGCCGAGAAGACATCCCCCGAGCAGACCATATCAAATATCCAGGCCGTTGGCCGTGAAGAGACGAGACTGAGCCCAGACCGACTACCGGAGATGACGGAACACACCCTCCATATTGCCTGCCCCATCGCCCAACGCTACCGATGCCCGGTGTGCGAATTCAACGGGGTCCTGCGCATCGGCAAGCGGGCCGGCATGAAGAGACACCTCACCAAAGATCACGGGGAAGGCTGGGACCTTAGCTTTGTATGCTGCGACGCAGAATATCCGTGCCGGGCAAGTAAATATGCTATCAAGCAAGCCAAAGCCCACTTCACCGAGGCCCACCCGGACGCGGCATTTGAGACGGAAGACGACGGCGAGCTGGGGCTCTGCGACACAACCTATGACGGGCTTAAACACAAAATCTCCCGGCTTGCTGCCCCTGCGAGACCGCCCGCAAGTCCCACTGACGACCATCCACCGCCGGAGCCCACCGAAACCCCACGACTACTGACCAACGCCAGATCTGCCGCTGCCCACGCCAGAAACAATCACCGCAGGCGAAGCACGCTGGCACACCCGACCCCACCACGGACACCGATCGGCCTGCAGCCGGTGGCCCAGCCCGAGCCCACTACGCCTCGCCCGAGTCTTCACTCGCCGCCCCGGCGTACTCCATCTCCCGCGCTTCCGCGATCGCCCCCGCTCGCGCCACCATCCGCCCCGCCCCCGCTCGCGCCACCACCCGTGCCGCTGCCGATTGCCCCACCACCCGCGCCGTCACCGCTCGCGCCACCACCCGCGCCGTTGCCACTCGCGCATCCGCGTTCGCCCCCGCCCCCGTGCCCGCTGCCGCCCGTGCATCCGCGCTCACCGCAGCCTGAGAGCCCGCCGCCTTCACCGACGCCCGAAGGACCGCCAGGCCCCACGCCACCGGACCGCTCTCCACCTGGGTCACCTTCAGAGCCAACTCCCCCGGAAGAAGCTCTGCCCGACGACCTGTCCGCGTGGCAAAGACAGTGGCTCCGCCGTTTCCCGCCCACAATCCAGTGGAACGAGTTCCTGCGGGCCCTGCAAGACCTGACGGCCTCGCTTGCACCCGCGGCGCGGGCCAACCACAGACCTGCGCAGGCTCCCAGACCTGCCCCCCGGAGGAATCCCGACGCCAGGGAGGCCATGAGGGTCCAACGCCTCTATCGACAGACGCCCCGCCGAGCCATGAGAGAGGTCCTGCAGGCTGCCTCGCCCTTCTGCTCCATCCCTGAGGCCACCATCACAGAGCACTTCACCGACTCATACTCTCATCGGCCCGGCTGCTCCGGGGCAACACCCCCTGGCTGCCGGATTCCAACAGCCCCAACACCACCACCTCTACTAGACCCCGTCTCGCCATCGGAAGTCGCCTCCCACCTGAAGCGGACCTCCAACACCGCCCCCGGACCCGACGGGATAAAATACGCTGTCTGGCGCCGCCGAGACTACTCCGGCCACGTTCTCGCTGCAATTTTTAACATCTGTATCGCCGCCAGACGATTCCCGCCGGCATGGAAGGTGTCCACCACTGTGCTGATCCACAAGAAGGGTGAAACTGGGGACATCTCAAACTGGCGCCCCATAGCCCTGTCCAGCACTGCGGGGAAGCTCCTCTGCAGCATTCTGGCCGAGCGTCTGTCCTCGAGGGCTTCGGACCACCATCTCCTATCCGAGGCGCAGAAGGGATTCACCCGATCGGAAGGCTGCCTAGAACACAACTTCGTTCTCCAAGAACTTCTAGACGACACGAGGAGACGGGGCACAGAGCTATGTATTGCCTGGCTTGACCTGGCCAACGCCTTTGGCAGCGTCCCCCACTCGGCCCTCACCACCGCTCTCCGGTCAGCTGGCCTGACAGACGACCACCTCCAGATCATCGAAGACCTGTACGGGGGCAGCTCCACCACCATCAGACACGCCACTGGCACCACCGCTCCCATCAACTTCGCGGCAGGAGTGCGACAGGGCTGCCCGCTGTCCCCCGTGCTGTTCAACCTTGTGATGGAGTTTCTCGTCCGCCCGCTAACATCGCTCGAGGAGGAGCACGGTGCAAGCCTGCACGGCACAAGCGTCTCAGTGCTGGCCTACGCCGACGACCTAGCCCTCGTGGCCAAGTCCCCCGACTCCCTCCAAGCCCTCCTCGACGCAGTCACCCCAGCAGCCGAGTGGGTCGGACTCCGATTCAAACCGACAAAATGTGCAACCCTTCACTTCTCCCGCCGGGTCACCAGAGCCACCCAGTTCTCCGTCTACGGTGTGCCGCTCCAAGTCCTACGGGAGGGTGAAGCCTACCAACACCTCGGCGTCCCTACCGGCGTCCGAGTCGACCAGACTCCAGCTGCGACCATCAACCGCCTAGAAGACGAGGTCGCGTGTATCTTCAAGAGCCTCCTGACACCTTGGCAGAAGCTGCACGCGATCCGCACCTTCGTCGTGCCGCAGCTGGAGTTCCAGATGAAGACGGCCAGAATCTTCAAGACCGCCCTAACCAAACTGGACGCGGACTTGCGAGCAGGAGTGAAGAGGGTCCTCAGCCTGCCTTCCCGAGCCAGCGCCGAACTAGTCGCCCTACCACCATCTATGGGAGGAGCTGGCCTACTACCCCTCAGCGATCAGGTCGACCTAGCCTCGGTGGGACACGCCTTCCGCCTACTCACCTCTCCGGACCCGAAGGTGCGCCAGCTTTCGCTTGACGGCCTTGCGGCCTCAGCCGGGCGTAGACACGCCGCAGGAGACTTGGAATTCCTGGTGAACTACCTGAATGGGGACGCCGCCGGGAACTCCAATGTAACCACCACCTTCTCTGCGGCGAGGACTGCCCTCAACCGGCTGAGGAAACGCCTGCCGGATATCAAGTGGGGCTGGTGCGAAGAGAGGCAGACCCTTCAACTGACCATCCCGAGCGACCGAGGCAACGTCGTAGTCGACAAGTTTGAGCGAGCGGCATTGACGGCGAGACTCCGGACAGCGATGCAGCAGTACTACAGGGCCACTCTCGCTGCGAAACCCGATCAGGGCAGAGTCGCGCGGGTGACAACATCCTGCTCTGTAGCCAACCACATGCTGCACGAGGGACGCTTCACACGGTTCGCCGACTGGAGGTTCCTTCACCGAGCCCGCCTCAATGTCCTCCCACTCAACGGATGCAGGAGGTGGGGTGACCAAGACCGGCGATGCAGACGATGCGGCCGCCACGATGAGACGACCGCCCACGTCCTCTGCCACTGCCCACCCGCACTCCACATCATCAAGAAGCGCCATGACTCCATCCAACACCTTCTGACGGAGTCCATCAGAACACCTGAAGGCGTCGAGCTGCGGGTGGACAAGACGGTCCCCCTACAAGAACTTCTGGACACCACTCCCGACAACATCCCGGAGGAGATGTCGACCGGATGTGGTCGTCATCGACCGAACAAACAAGATAATCAAGATAGTCGATGTCACCACACCCTATGAAGACGGCTGGCAGTCAATCGCGGCGGCGAGAGAAGAGAAGCTGAGAAAGTACACCCCACTCGCCCAGCTGCTGTCGACCAGAGGCTACACCACATCAATAGATGCGCTGGTCGTCGGCTCCCTCGGCGCGTGGGACAACCACAACTGGGGAACGCTTGCCCGCCTCGGCGTCAGCAGGCGCCACGGTACTACCCTCGCTCGTCGCTGCGTATCATCCGCCATCCGCTGGAGCCGGGACATCTACGTCCAGCACGTCACCGGCGTCCAGCAACATGCTTGAATTGTATTAAATTAAGAACTATTGTATATTCTCAACTTCGTTATATTGTAATTTTTCGTATCCCATGTTTATCTCATTAATTATTTGTGTTGTATTTGTATTTGAATTGCATTGTATTTGTATTTGATTTGTATTGTATTGTATTTGTTTGCTATATTCTTGTTATATTTCTCCAATTATCCTCATTATCATTGTCCAATTGTCTAGATTTTAATATTGTATCTAATCTTTCATTATGTACTTTTAATAATAAAGGCAAAAAAGCCCCAATATCTGTTCTTATCAGCTTAACATCTGATACGTCCCTCATCGAGGGACCAGTTTGTTAAACTGATTTTTGGAAAATAACGGAGTGCTAGGAGCTTGCTCCACCTCTGTCACGGGTTGACCCGGCATTGCAGTACCGCCGGGACCGGCCCACCTAAACACTTGAACTCTCACCTAGAATATAAATAGTAATCAGTCACCGTTGATTGTCGATTGGAGGAAAAATAATTAGTTCAAGTCAAACGGCTTTGCGCTACGATGACCGACAACAAACACAATTATTGTAATTATTAAATTATTTTCTAAAAGTTATACTATTATTATTCTCTTAAGTACTGTCACCGAATAATATGGTAATTCGTTTACGTGTGTGGAAAAATTGGAGGAAAAATATTGCGTGCGGTTCATTCCCATCGCTTTTACTGTAAGTGTCGCGGCTGGCCGGCCCCCATCCAACTCGTCGACATGCCCGACGACGCCTGACCACATTTGCACTCGCGCGCGCGCTCATTTTCATACTGTCGAAGAAATAACTAAATTATCTTTACAATTATTGCCGTTTTTCATTATTGAATGATAATTTTAGTGTCGGTCGGTCCATTGAACTAGAATTAATTATAAATTATCGTTTAAATTGGAATCCAGTGTTGTGATTATTTTGTCGGGACATTCGTACAGACTGGCCGCAACTCACACTCCCGCCAACGGCCATACCACGTTGAATATACACATCCGTCTCGATCGAGGAATGATCCTCGCCTATTGCGCATGCGCGAGTAACATGTTGCGTGGAACTGTTACAAACGCATCAGGAACAGTTGCAGAGAGGAGCATTCCTCTATAGATGCAACAAGAGCATTCCTCCGTTACCGTTTCTTTGCTTCTAACACGATTTTTTTATTCGGACTACTGACCCATAACTTAAGGTCTTGTGTTTTACTACATACCTTTTACCTCGTACGTCGTCCCTTTTTAGTTTTCCTTAGGTCGTATTGGGACCCCACTTTGGGCCATAGGACCAGTCATATTTTTGTCTATTAACTTATTGGTTGTGAAGAGGGGTGGCATTAAAGTAACTTATAATCTGGTAGAGAGTAAAAACTCTTTTCAATAAGAATTTTGTTAGGTAAATTTTTAACTTGGCAGTATTTTTACAAAGATTTCTTAAATTACTGGGCAATTTTTTAAATTGTTTTGAGTTCAATGTTATCAGGTTTCTCCTAAAAAATTGCTCCACTGTAATATTTAGGCGATTTACATTAATTTTATCTGGAAAATAGGCAATATATTTAGGGCCTATGTTTAACAAGTATCTTTTAGCGAATTTCCCTATAGGGAATACGCTATTACGGTAGTAGCCATGGTAAGACCTAAGCCCGGGACCACTTTACTTTTTCATTTTGAGGTCCCTAGAAGCCAAAAACACCGTTCGTTCATTTTCATATATATGTATATATATATATATATATATATATATATATATAGTATATATATATATATATATATATATATATATATGTGTCCGTGGTACCGATAACTTTTGAAGCGGACCTCCGATTTTGATCAAATTTGGTATGAAGGTGTAAGACCAGGTCTATTTTCATGAGTTCGCAAACCAGCATTGTCGGGTTATGGGAACGGGGTTTTATGGGGTTTCAAAGGGGTCAAAATTGGGTTTTTGGCATTTTTCGACCTCAATTTTAAAAATTCATGAATTTTAACTAAAACCATTCGAAAGAGCTTAAAAAAACAAACAATTTGGTATTTTGAATTTTTAACTTAGCTTAAATGGTTACGGAGAAAATCCAAAAATGTGTTTTCCATGTTATTCTTATGGGAAATCAAGAAAACCCTATATATTACTTATTTGTTGACATAACTTAGTCAAATTTGGTATGTACATTATCTAGATAGGGTTTAAATTATACTTGCTTACAAAACCCATATGGCGGCAAACCTACATACTCACCCCCATGGGGTTTATGGGGAAAATAAAAATTGTCAGAGCTTGATACAATTTTGTGTTTACATTCACCAATTTATTGATTAACTTAGATTTTCTAACAACGCCCCATGGCAGCAAACCTACATACTCGATCCTATGGTGTTTTTTATGGGGAAAGTAAATAATCTAAAATTCCATTGGAAATTCGCTGAGTACGCAGGTCTGCTGCGACGGGGGTATTTTAAAGTTAGCGGAGTCACAATAATTTTGTAGGCTACTGTGCTTGATGCTGTAACTTACATAAGCTGGAAAAAATTAGCATAGGCCTACGACGAGTAAGGGCTTCAAGATTATAAAATAGCTCTGTGAGAGAAATAATAAATTTGTTGTGACGCAGTTTTACACATTCTATTCAAATTCAACCTTGCAATTTATGGTGTGGTCAAATGAAATCGTTCCAATTACCTTATGTATTCAGTGTGTTGTGGGACTTAACACATGAACACCGCAAAGAAAACGCAAAGTGGCAGATGCGTGGGGTAGTGAAGTCAAAAACTTAATAGACCTTTCACCAAGAGTGAAAATAAAAAGGATTCACCGATGGCTAACTTCACTGCTCGTCCAGTGAAAAGTAAAAGTATACTTTTAACTTTAGTGCGCCTCTGCTGGCACACAGGACAAGACAAGTAACAGGGATGGAGGAATGCTACTCGTTGCAACTGCTCCTGCTGCGTTTGTAACAGCTCCACGGAACAAGTTACTCGCGCATGCGCAATAGCATGCAATAGGCAAGGATCATTCCTCGATCGAGACGGATGTGAATATACCGGTTCTCGTCCGATCACCGAAGTCAAGCAACGTCGGGCGTGGTTAGTACTTGGATGGGTGACCGCTTGGGAACACCACGGGCTGTTGGCATTCTTTTTTTTCTTGTTTTTGTATTTTATTTGTTTTCTTTTTCACTTCTATATTCCCAACTGTTGGTACACTTTTAACAACGTGGCGATATAAGTTAATTAATTAATTTTATTTAATGAAATAAAAAATAGAATTAACGGAAACAATTAAAAGTACTCCTATGTACTATAATGTTCAATTGACTTAAAAAATATATAATAATAATAATAACAATAATAATGAAATGAATAAAAATAATATTAGCAGGGTAATGGATTTAAAGTTGCTAATTAATTAATTAGTTAGTTGATATATAAAAATTTACAAATAGAATTTCATTTGTTTAAATAATAACCATGGTAACGAATTAAATTCTGAAATTAAATGACAAAAAAATATAAACAATATTACATATTTAAGTACATTAAATACTAAACTAAATAAATAGTTTATTTTCATGCGAGCGTCATCGAATCGGCCACTTCTTGCATGGGCGACCGCTCGGAGATTTCTATCGCTGGGTACCAATACGATGGTAATTAAATATTTTACCAACACAAATTTTGAACTTATTTTTTATAAAGTGATTGCTAACGTTGGACGTAAGACGATCTACGACTTAAATCATTTTACTTGATTGACACGCCAAAGTATCGGAGGATTATTAGGGACAGCGCGAACGCAGTCCCCGCTACCAAAAATTACGCGCCCGAGATACCCACATTTGGGGCATTCGCAGGAGTCAGCCCGACCGTAGTGCAATGGAAGGGCCTCATCCTGGGGGAACCGCCTTCTTGATCACGGTAACCCCTACGCCAGGTAAGTATGAGATGTAAAACAGTGAATTGAGCTAGCCTATGAGCCAACATACAGTTATTCGTCCGAGAATCATGTTTGATTTATTCGCTGTTTCACATTAAAACTACACCCAAGTGAAATGTATGTAAATTTCTCTTGTTTATCATCAAATATCACGTGAAAATCAATCAACAAATTGTGGGTTCTTTCTTATTTATACATTTATTTTTGTAAATATTCTACAATCGCTGAAACTGGAGGGCTCGAGCTTGAAGCCAGCGACGCTACCGCTCCACTCGCTCCGTGGCGGACGGCAGAACTGCACCTCAGGTCTCAGACCTCAGGCTCGAGGCTGAGGCTGAGGCTCAGCTCCTAACTGTGAATCTCAAGCGGACCAATATGGCGGCCTATTACAAGGTTTGTTTAAAACAACAACAACTGTGTTTGTGTGGTACTTTTGTTAGTCGGTATAACGATTTTTAGCGGATATTGATTGATGTTAGTATAAATAATAGTAATAAAAATTTAGATTTGTTTATGTTGTTTTTTATGATTGGTTCTCACAGGAATGAATGTATATTCATTTCAGTACTCAATTTATTCACTCGAACCACTGCAAGATCATACTTCACAGGATCATTTCTGTAGTAAGATCTTCATTTAATCACTTCTACCTTGAAGTGTTTACCAGCCACGATGAAGAGTTACGGCTCTTCTCCCTGAGCGTGAGGCAGATATGTCCTGAGTTTTCGTGACTTGGAACGTATCATCGATGATCGTTCAGCCTTCCATTGTGGGAGGTCGGGAGTTGAGCGTTCAGAGTGGTTTGATTTTAAATTTCTTTTATTATACCATTAATATCAGTAGTCATAACGTTTAGGTGGCCCAATCCCATAAGGATCGGGCGCTAATTAAAAATTATTTATAGACTCATCATGTGCTCCCCTCCACGGAAATCTTTAGTAAAAGGCGAAAGATTTATTCGTTTTGAAGGGAAACCAGAGTAAAGCACTTATGACTGCACTGAGACCCCGACCGAACTTGTTCAACATCATAATTGCGAGAGTCTACCTATTTAATACACGACTAACACTAACAAATGTTCATATTCAGTAATAATTCACATTCCATAACGTTAACATTGAATTTTAGTTACCACAAGTCAAAGAACCGATCTAAAAAAACCATCGACAATTTTTATGCCACGTACAGACACCCAAACTTGACGACTGAGGCAGCCTCAGCCTCGCGTTCGCATCAGTCGGAACCTGAGGGTCCGGAGCCTGAGGTGTAGTACCGGCCGCCGCCACAGCGAGGTGAAGCGCGCTGGCTTCACCTCGGTCGGGTCTCAGGTCTCGCGCGTCGAGCCCTCGAGCCGCCGATTCGCAGCTACACACGTTCAAACCTCATCATCTACCGTCCGCGCCGTCGAGGCGTTACACAGAGGGCCGCCGTGTGTCCGATAAATGAGGTGGTCGCTTACGCACGTGAATTCTGTTAGAACCGATTTGGTTACGAATTTTCTTTTCGTCTCGTTTGAAATTGTTTCTCGCACGAATTGTTTCATACTCGTTTTAACACTCTCCTAAGTTTATATATTACAATTTATCGCTTCTCGGCCTTTTGGCTGAGATCAAAGGGACGCACTCCTGGCAGCTTCGCCCTGCCTAACGGTGAACCCGGTGGGCCCTATCTGAGGCATAGGAGCTTCCCGTGTAAGGCGTCGAGCCTAGGAAGACCTCTCCAACGGCGTTCAATGTGGGGTGATCGCTGACAGTAGTGGCAAAGTGGGGCTGCTGGCTCAGGTCAATGACCCCTGAGGAATGCTGACGTCACCAAGGTCACTGACGTCACGAATGACGTCATCGATGACGTCATTTCTATGACGTCATAGGTATGACGTAATAGAAATGACGTCATGACGACGTCATCACCGCTGACGTCACCATAATGACGTCATTGACGTAATTAAGGTCAAGGTCACGCGGAAAGACAAAAAAATTTTTCTTTGTACTCTTGTGGTTCCTCGTATTCGGCTGCGGAGCGAAAATCCACAAAGAACCACAAAAGTGCAAAGAAAAATTTATTTTCCCAGCGACCAGACCGAAAAACCTACCAAATGTGACGTAAGGCATTCCTCAGAGGCCATTGACCTGAACCCTAGCAACCCCACTCTTAAAACTAAAAAAATAAATAATTTTTATTTCCACTTACCCACTGGAGAAACCCGAAGTCCAACTGGAAACAAAATTGCGAACGGCCGACGGTGGTGGTGTCATCACCGCGCGGGAGCCGGACGCCGACTGACCGGACAGCACCGTGCCGTCCGGGTACCAGGCCGCGTGGTGGGGGTAAAGTGGTCAGATGCAAAAAATAAAAAAAATATTTTTTTCCAACAACTCATTCGAGTTTGTACTTGTTGGAAACATTATGAAAAAAATAATATTATTTTTTCTCAGATGAACTTGGGACTTGTAAAATTTTGAGCTATATAAAAAAAAAATAATTTTTTTTCTAATTGTTTTCTTAGGTGACCTTGGGACTTGTAAAATTTTGAACCATATGAAAATAAAAAAAATTATTTTTTCGCGATTTTTAGTTTCGCTTAAAACTTGTGAAATATGTAAGTTTTAGCTAAATATTTCATTTAGAACTCCAGTTATGTAAATTGAGCGGAAAAAGTGTGATGTGCACACTGCAAGAGTCGAATAGCGACTGACCAAGTCGCTCCATGCATCCTAGGTACCCAGTTATGTGGTGGGGGTTAAGTGGTCAGATGAGAAAAAATAAAAAAATTATTTTTTTCCAACAACTCATCCGAGTTTGTTCTTTTGCTGGACCTCCGTTACTTGGAGTGGAAATATTTGTTAAGAAAATAAATTTTTTTATTAATTTCTAAGTGACCTTGACACTTAGTCTGGAATTGGAGTCACCAGCGTTATTTTACTGGCAAAAGTTAGCTCGTCTAAAAGTTTTTGAAACATTTTATCATCCATAGTGATCTTGGTGTCCCTTGAGTAAAATTTTGGCAGCGTTTCATTTTTGTCAAAGTGGAAGTCTTGGACACCCTAACAGAATTATTTTGCTTTGCCAGCAAAAATTTTACTCTTAATAATTTTTCTCGCAAAGTTTCAGCCATAGCTGTGTCTCACAGTAAGGTTAGTATAAAACTGAAAAACTCAGTCAATTGTAGCACCTAAGCTGGAAGTAGTGGGGGAACAGGGCTGTAGTGGTGGGGGTAATGCGGTCTGGTGTTGCTATGTTTAGAAACAGTTTGCTGCGAACTGTCCGAGTATTAACACGTACTGTGTAGAAAAAATAACAGCGAGACTAGTATAAAATTTAAGTCCAAGAAAATACTTATTGTTAGGTTAATAAAGAGGTAGAGCTAAATGAAAAAAAAATAATTTTTGTACAAGATGTGCATGGTTCAATTTTGCAGCTAAGTTCAAAATCCACCAGTGTGGAACAAAATTTAATCATGAGGTTAAAATATTTAAACACATCTGCGAAAATATTAGGAGGCTTGTAGAGCTAAATAAAAATTAATTTTGTAGCAAACAGGTAGCGATATATTTTTGCCAAGTCATATAATAAGAGGGAATGATGTAAAAATTGAAATTTTACTCACAGAAAGTCTGGTAGTGTTAAGGCGCAGCGTATACCATGCGTCGTGGGAGAAGGCTGGCGAGTAACTGACTTGTTTTTAGAGGCAAGACGGCAGACATGGGTTGGTTATATAAGTGTTATGTAATATGCAAGCGATACCGGAGACAAAATTAAATTTGTTCCCAACCAACACTGACTGTAGGCTGAGCTGAGAGAGACAAAATAAAATGAAATGAAATATTATTCTATACTACAACTGTCTTGGACCGAAAATATTCTAAGTCCGAAGACCCCCCCCCCCCGGCACCGGACGAAAAGTGCCCCCCCCCCCCGGGGGAGGAGGAGGTGGCATAGCCCGAGGCGTTGCCATACCTTGACATGTGTTGCATAATGAGATCCGGTTAGTAATGTATTCAGGTGTGGCTCTTGGAGATTGTCCAATGCCGCAAACAAGTACGTGTCGAGGTCTGCCTGTTTACGTAACCAGGTCCGGTTCCCTCACTCCTGACCGGCTCAGCTTCGGTTCTCTGAGGCTTAGCTTCCTCGCAGTTGCTTTCAAACACTTCAGCTGAGTGGTTGAAGCTCTGCCCTACAGGATTCGCAATGTAATGTTGGCGCCGCATTATATTGGGAATTCTTTTCTAGTCTAAGGCATGGCATGTGTAGTGTTAGGAAATAATTTTATTTTGTGCTTGCTGCTTGGTGCTCGGTGTTGGTTGTGATTTAGTGAAAGTGTTGTGCAGTGAAAAATATTTGTGTGTGCTAATATTTCCACAGGTTGGTGTTAGTCTAAGTCTTGTGTTTAGAAAAATATTTCTTTGTATTAATCTTCCACAGGTTGTCCCTAAAATTAGTTTTTATAAATTTTTGGCTTCCTTAGCCTATGTAAATAGTTATACTGTTAGGTTTGAGGCTTAGAAGCCTCCGTAAAATTAAATTTTTTTCGAGGCTTAGCATGCCTCAAGAATTATTTTTTACCAACAATAGTATGACACTTAACGAGCCTGGGGTTGGCCCCTGGGGATCCACCGTTAGGCCTTGTGCCAGCGGCGCTGCTGGACCTCATCACTCGTCACTGGCAACATACGGGTGGTTGGCATCCTTCAGCACGAAGTGTCGGCCCTGACACTGACCGGTACATTAGGCTTTATGTCAGTGCATTGCATTAGGCTTTATGTCAGTGTACTGGTTAAGATGGGGCCCAGGTCATGATTAGCATGACCTTATGATTCCCATTGGGAACCAAAATTATTTAGCATGTTTCCCTTGTGGAAACTCAAAATTAAGTAAAAATTTTTTATTTTTTGTAACATGAATCCCCCTATGTTTAAGTTTTGTGTTGTAAAATATTTCTTTGTACTAATCTTCCACAGGTTGTCCCTAAGAAAAAAATATTTTCTAAATTCGTATATTGGAGGATTAGCCTCTGTAAATTGGCAGTTAAAGTGTTAGGTTTGAGGCTTAGAAGCCTCCATAAAATAATTTCTTTTGGAGGCTTAGCATGCCTCAATAATTATTTTTTAACAACAGTAGTATGGTGCTTAACGAGCCTGGGGGTAGGCCCCTGGGGATCCACCCTTAGGTTTTCGGACCAAGGGCGCTGCTGGACCTCATCACTCGTCACTGGAAACATACGGGTGGTTGGCATCCTTCAGCACGAAGCACCGGGTCCTGACACTGTCCGGTACGTTAGGCTTTATGTCAGTTTATCGGTTAAGATGGGGCCCAGGTCATGATTAGCATGACCTTATGATTCCCTTTAGGGGAACCAAAATTATTGTAGCATGTTTCCCTTATGGAAACTCAAAATTAAGTAAAATTATTTTTTATTTTTCACCTCCCCCTAAGTTGTGAGATTCCCCCGAGGCCTTTGACCGCCGGCGGTCTTAGGCTTCGGGGGAATTTCTTTTTAATTCTTGGATGACCTTGACCTATATTTGTGTGTGAATAAAAAAATAAAATAATTTTTGTTCCACATGTAGTCACAGTCAGCCAACACTTGGCGGATTTTTGCCAAAGTCCTGAGAGCTCGCAGGACTTAGAGCGATATGCGTTAAAGTGTTGGTTGTCTGGGCAGTGGTAAAATATTTTATTTGATATTCACACATAAGTAAGGGTAGCAGCCATCCAAGAGTTAAAGTCCTAGGGGTAGGTGACCCCCCCCCGACTCCAGACGGGAAGTGAGCCCCCCCCCCAAAAATTTTTTTTTTGAAAAAATTTTTGACCTTGACCAAAAATTTTTTGCTCCGGACGAAAACTGCGGCCCCTGGGGGGGGGGAGGGGGAGGGGGAGGTGCCAAGCCAGTAGTGTGAAATTGTTACTTCCAGTACAAGTTAAAATAGTAGTGGTAAATTGTTACCACAAACACAAATTTGTGTCTTCAAACTTCTAATGTATCTTAACCCATTTAAATGTAGGTGCCAAGCCAGTAGTGTGAAATTATTACTCCCAGTACAAGTTAAAATAGTAGTGGTAAATTGTTACCACAAACACAAATTTGTGTCTTCAAACTTCTAATTTAACTTAACCCATTTAAATGTTGCTACTTAAAGGTAGCACCGTTTTGGTGCTACCTTTCATGTACTATTTTCTACATGTCCAATTTTGCTTTATGTTTTTTAAACAACACTTTTAATTACCGGTTTAATGTAAAACTATAAAATATGTTTATATATATATATGAATTATTAACAAAACCTTAGTTTTAACATTAAATGTCATTAGGAAACTACTAATTGAGATTAAGCCATTTAAATGTTGCTACTTTTAGGTAGCACCGTTTTGGTGCTACCTATGGTGTACTATTTTTACATGTCCAATTTTTGCTTTAGGCTTTTAAACAACACTTTTAACTACTGCTACCAGTCTACCACTGAGGTATTTATGAAGCGAGTTTGGTCCATCTTTTTTTATTTCTAGTTGCTAAGGTGTTTAGGAATGAAAGGTTAGAATTACTTTTAAGGTTAAAAGAAGCACATGGTGCGAACAGAAAGTTCACTATTGTTTTAAAATTAATGGGCATTAGAAAACTTCTAATTGAGCTTAACCCATTTAAATGTTGCTACTTTAAGGTAGCACCGTTTTGGTGCTACCTTTGGTGTACTATTTTTACATGTCACAAAATATATGGGCCTCTGCTTGACGCAGAGACAGGTACTTGACCCCGTTTCTACCCATCATTAAGTGTACTGAGACTTTAGGTTTTTAAACAACACTTTTAACTACTGGTTTAATGTAAAACTACGAAATATGTTTATATACATGAAATCTTAATAAAACCTTAGTTTTAAAATTAAAGGTAATTTGTAAACTTCTAATTGAGCTTAAACCATTTAAATGTTGCGAATTAAAGGTAGCACCATTTTGGTGCTACCTTTGGTGTACCAATTTTTGCTTTAGGTTTTTAAACATCACTTTTAACTACCGGTTTAATGTAAAACTACGAAATATGTGTATATATATATATATATATATATATATATGAATTCTTAACCAAACCTTAGTTTTAACATTAAACCGTATTTGGAAACTTTTAATTGCTGACTCAGAGACAAGTACTTGGCCCCGTTCCTGTCCATCATTAAGTGTACTTAGGCTTTACATTTTTAAACAAGACTTTTAACTACTGGTTTAATGTAAAACTACAAAATACGTTTATATACATGATAACTTAACAAACCTTAGTTTTCAACATTAAAGGTAATTTGGAAACTTCCAATTGGGCTTAACCTATTTAAATGTTGCTTAACCTATTTAAATGATGCTACTTAAAGGTAGCACCGTTTTGGTGCTACCTTTGGTGTACTATTTTCTACATGTGCAATTTTGCTTTAGGTTTTTAAACAACATTTTTAACTACTGGTTTAATGTAAAACGATAAAATATGTTTATATACATGATAACTCAACAAAACCTTAGTTTTAACATTGAAGGTAATTTACTTGGGAACTTTTAATTGAACTTAGAGCATTTGAATGTTGCTAATTAAAGGTAGCACCGTTTTGGGAACTTAGAGCATTTGAATGTTGCTAATTAAAGGTAGCACCGTTTTGGTGCTACCTTTGGTATACTATTTCTTCCTTGTCAAATTTGCTTAAAGTTTTTAAACAACACTTTTAACTACGGGTTTAATGTTCAAGTACAAAATAACACTTTTAACTACAGGTTTAATGTTAAAGCACAAAATATGTTTATATATGAGCTTCTGCTGACTCAGAGACAAGTACTTGGCACCGTTCCTGTCAATCATTAAGTGTATTGAGGCTTTACGTTTTTTAAACAAGACTTTTAACTACTAGTTTAATGTAAAACAATGAAATATGTTTATATATGAGCCTATTCTTGACACAGAGACAGGTATTTGGTTTTGTTCCTGTCCCTAATTAAGTGTACTGAGGCTGTAGGTTTTTAAAAAACACTTTTAACTTCTGGTTTAATGTAAAACTACGAAATATGTTTATATACATGAAATCTTAACAAAACCTTAGTTTTAAAATTAAAGGTAATTTGGAAACTTCTAATTGAGCTTAAACCATTTAATTGTTGCGAATTAAAGGTAGCACCGTTTTGGTGCTACCTTTGGTGTACTATTTTTACATGTCCAATTTTGCTTTAGGGTTTTAAACATCACTTTTAACTACCGGTTTAATGTAAAACTACGAAATATGTTTATATATATATATATATATATATATATATATATATATATGAATTCTTAACCAAACCTTAGTTTTAACATTAAACCGTATTTGGAAACTTCTAATTGCTGACTCAGAGACAAGTACTTGGCCCCGTTCCTGTCCATCATTAAGTGTACTTAGGCTTTACGTTTTTAAACAAGACTTTTAACTACTGGTTTAATGTAAAACTACAAAATACGTTTATATACATGATAACTTAACAAAACCTTAGTTTTCAACATTAAAGGTAATTTGGAAACTTCTAATTGGGCTTAACCTATTTAAATGTTGCTTAACCTATTTAAATGATGCTGCTTAAAGGTAGCACCGTTTTGGTGCTACCTTTGGTGTACTATTTAATAGCATTTTTATGTGTAAAGTTTAACATAATTAGTTTTGTATTTGATTTTATTATTGTTTGGAACACTTGTTATGTGTTTTAGTTAAGCAAGTCTTATTTTGGTATAAAATATAATAATAACCTTTAGCACATGTATGTAAAGCTAATTTTTTAAGTTCAATTTATTAAATAAAAAATGAATGTGGCATTAATGTAAAATATATTAAAAAATCAGTTTAAATAAAAATCTACAGGAAATTGTCAACAAATTTAAAATGTATCATATTACTGTTAAATGTGCAGTATTTCCCTTCATTTTGCATGCCCAGTTGCGCTTCATCATTTATGAAAGTGGTTTGTTGAGTGTGCCCTTATTATTGACATCCGCAAAAAAAAATTGTTTAAATTTAACATACAATTGTGTATGAGCAGTAGTACTTGTCTACTGCGCATGCGCAGAAGGTTTCCACCACTCTTCGTCGGGTATATAAGCAGGTCGGTTAACCATGCATTTCATTGTTTGGCGAACTTTTGCCAAGTGAACATCTTATTGACAACTTCGGTTATTCCGGATATTTAAAAGGTGTATGCTATTTTTGTTACATTTGACTTTAATATGTCTGAACTGCAGTGTTACATGTTTGATAGTAAACCTGTAGCTGTATTATTTGATCGTGAAAACAATCCATGGTTTAAGGCTAATGATGTATCAGAAATTCTAGAATATAAAAGACCGCGAAAAGCAATAAATGATCTAGTTAAGGAAAAATATAAAAAGTTATGTAAAGATATTGATGGAAACAGTTTAGTGCTACCCTCTAACTTTCAAAAAAGTACCGTATTCATCAATGAACCAGGTTTATATTCCTTAATTTTATCGTCTAAGATGAAATTAGCTAAGCGCTTTCAAGATTGGGTGTTTGAAGAAATACTACCATCAATTCGCAAGTATGGAGAGTATAAACTAAAAAGAGAAAACCTTAAGTTGACTCACTCCTTACGTAAAGCGTTGTCAAATAATCAAAAACTAATTGAAACGTTAATTGATCAAATACCTAAAGTTGCTGTTATACCTGATGATATGGATTTAAAACATATCTTTTGTGTATTGGAAAAGGACACATACTATGAAAAGTATGGAGTAATGGAGTACAAGTGCATTCGTACAGAGAGGAGACGATATAAAAGAGCACTGAAAAGAGCAAAGGAAGATGGTTTTGTACCAAGTTTTACAAGATATCCTGTACCAAACAGTATAAATATCTTTAATAAAGCTAAGGAGGTTATGAATACTTATGGTATGCATTACGAATGTTCTTTGAATAACATACTGACCCCCCATAATTTTGTAAATATTGTAAAAATTATTATTAATGAATAATAAACTGTATGAATGTATGTATGAATGTGGGACTTATTAGATTGAGAAGTTAAGGTATTAACTTTAGCTACTCATTTGAAAAGTCTGGTGTGAATGAAGGTCACTGGCGCGGTTGACTAAAAGACCCGTAAACCATGTGTGTGTGTGTGTGTGTGTGTGTGTGTGTGTGTGTGTGTGTGTGTGTGTGTGTGTGTGTGTGTGTGTGTGTGTGTGTGTGTGTGTGTGTGTGTGTGTGAATGTGTGTGTGAATGTGTGGAAAACGACGTACACCCACCTCCTCGTGGTGTTTTTAAGAGGTGTACAACCAATGTCTTGTAAAACCACATGAATTAATCTATTTGTATTTTTAAAATATACATTCATAGGTATATATACAACAATAACATTTATTTAAATTAAACAAATTTAAAAGCATTTTAAATGCATACAATTTATAATTGTTGCTGCAAAAACACCTCGTGCTTTACTAATAATAGATGAAAACGATATAATGTATGTATAAAATATGAGTTTTTTAATTAATGGAGCTAGAAAAAATAAAGATGGCATTAAATTAGTGTTACCATAAAATTTGTTTATAGAACAATAAGTTTTTCTTCATAATTATGTGGGTTTTAAGATCTATATTTAGGTAGCACTAAATTAGAGCTACCATTATGTTAATAAAATAGCTACATACATTTATAATTATATTTTATTATTTAATTATTAAATATATTAAATTTATTCAATATTAATTTGACTGACTTTTTTACAGCATAAATAAGTATAAAAACACAAAATCTGAAACAAATTAGTCATTTTAATTTTAATGTAAAATGATAAAAGCTCAAAACTTAATACTTTTTTAAAAATTAAACAAAAGTAGCCACAAAATATTGGTGTTACCTTGAAATATTTATAGAAATTATAATATAGTATGGTTTTATTAATTTATAAACTAAATTGAATTCATCCTTATTCTACACATAACGGTAAAACCATTCATTCTAAACCTTAATGCTTAGAACTCTGACATATTGTCTTAGAACTCTGACATATTGTCTTAGAACTCTGACATATTGTCTTTATTTCAAGATACAGCTCAACCTTTCATTATAAATCTTGTTAATTTTTTAAATCTATCTTCTTATTTCTATAAGGGTTTTGTCTGTCACGTCCCTTTTTTCTCTCGACCTACTGAACCGATTTTTAAGATTGAGGTGTCATTTGAAAGCTTAGGATATACCGCAGTGACGAATTATAATTAAAAAGGTCATATTGTTTCAGGCTTCGACCCCCTGGCCTTTGATTTATTTCTAGAGGACGCTTTAAAATGTTGACCAACTTTTATTGCAAGTTCTTTAATGTGAATTGTAATTTAACAGCTGATTACCTTCAGATGAATTTTAAAAGCTAGATAGTAAACAAAAATAGATCTCCGTCACTTCATAATAAGCATTTACATACTGTAGGTGAGATTTACTCATACAGAATCATAAAACGCGCAATTTGCACACGGGCCACTTTGTAATATAATAAAAATATAAAACACATTAACTTTTAACTAATTTACCAATAGGGAATACGCTATTACGGTATTAGTCACACGGGCCACCTCGTAATATAATAAAAATATAAAACACATTAACTTTTAACTAATTTACCAATAGGGAATACGCTATTACGGTATTAGTCAAGACCTAAGCCTGGGACCATGATATTTTTTCATTTTGAGATCTCTAGAAGTCAAAAAACACCGTTTGTTCAATTTGATATATATATGTATGTGTCCATAAACACGATAACTTTTGAACGGAACCTCTGATTTTGATGAAATTTGGTACAGGGGTGTAAGCCAATATCTACTTAATTTAGTTCGCGAACCATAATGATCGGATTATGGGAACGAGGTTTATGGGGTTTCTAAAGGGTTAAAATTGGGTTTTTGGCATTTTTGAACCTCAATTTTTTAAACTTCATGACTTTTAACTAAAACCATTGAAAAGAGCTTAAAACAACAAACAATTTAGTATTTGGAATTTTTACCTAACTTAAATGGTTATTCAGAAAATCCAAACACTATGTTTTCCATGTTATTCTTATGGGAAATCAACAAAACCTTCTATCTTGCTTATTTATTGAAATATCTTGATAAACTTGGTATGTACATTAATTAGGAAGCGTTTAACTTATATCTGCTTATAAAACGCATATGGCGGCAAACCTACGTACTCACCTCTATGGGTTTTATGGAAAAACTAAAAAAAAACACCACAACCTGATAAAATTTGGTATGTACATTCACTAGGTAGGGTTTAACTTATATTTATCAACGAAACCCATATGGAGGCAAACCTACATACTTTAAACCCCCATGGATTTTATGAGAAAATAGAAAATATACCAAAATTCCATTGGAAAGTTGCTGAGTAAGCAGGTCTGCTGCGATGGGGGTATTATATTTATAGTTACATTAAGGTAGCATTATTTTGATGCCACCTTTACATAAAATATATTAATTCAATTATCTTATTGTTTTATTTTGTATTTACATTAAATTTAGTCTACATGTGGGAATTGAGACACCAATTTTTGATTGTTTTATTGTGTATTTACATTAAATTTAGTCTACATGTGGGAATTGAGACACCAATTTTGGAAAATGAATGCATATAATCATGGGATATAGTCTTTATTCTGTAAACCCGCTTACCCCTTAATCGTTTCCCCTTTAAATTTTCATTTTATTAAATTTAAAGTGGAAACACTTCTTTTTAGAAACAAATTTGTGCTATTATCATTCACTTTTCTTTGTTTAAATTAAATGTAGTCCTTTTTACTCTACTTATAAAGCAGAAAAGATAATATTTCTGGAACTTAAATCATATAGTTTTGAAACTTGAAACATTATTCCGAACATACAATTTAACTCTCCGATTGTAAATATAAGATGAGAAAAGCTAAAATTTCTATATTTATAGTTATAGTTATAGGCATTTAGTCAAATGTCTATAACTCGATAATGGATTGACGGATTAGGACAAGCGATACATCATTGAAAAAGGTCTATGTAAGACGAACATTTAAGTAAAAGAAGAATTTGGTTATCTTATTTCAGTCAAAAGTAGAAACCTGGAGGTTCATAGCCCCGCCATTTATGAGTTTTAAAAATGGGGAGAGGGAAGGAATAAGGATTGGGAAGGGATAGGGTGGGGAAAGGGTAGTTTGGTTATTAAACGACTTGCGCTGTAAAATAGCCGCCAACATCCACACCTTCTTCGTAGCACTCCTTTATTGTTTGTGCCCACTGTCGCATGCGGTCTCTATCATTTGGTGTTACAAGAAAAGAATTACAATCATCATACAATATAAAGGAGCCAATTCGTACATAAGATCCTGAGTCCAACCATTTATGAGCTTCAGACATGAATTTATCTATTGTATCGAATGGGGATTGTGGATTAATTGCTATAACTTTGAGTTCTTCATTAATTTCAACGGTATAATCATCATCTTCATCATCATCTTCACTGTCACTGTTGTCATTTAAAGTGTCTTCAGGTTGTTCAAAAACATCAGAAATTTCGGAGGAATTGAAATTTTCATTGAGACGAGGAGGCATTTTGAAGCAAGTGATATTGTAAACAGCAGAGACAAAACAACAAGAGTGGCTTGTAGAAGCGGAATGAAGGAGTGAACAACGCTCGCTCCGCTTTTATAACGGTATGCTAATAAGAGGGGTAACAGCTAGCCGTGACCAATTATTGACCTGGGAGGTGGGGGAAAAGGAAGGAGAGGGGTATTTATTTGAAATAATTCGCATAACTTTTGACTAAAATAAGATAACCAAATTCTTCTTTTACTTAAATGTTCGTCTTACATAGACCTTTTTCAATGATGTATCGCTTGTCCTAATCCGTCAATCCATTATCGAGTTATAGACATTTGACTAAATGCCTATAACTATAACTATAAATATAGAAATTTTAGCTTTTCTCATCCTATATTTACAATCGGAGAGTTAAATTGTATGTGTTCGGAATAATGTTTCAAGTTTCAAAAACTATATGATTTAAGTTCCAGAAATATTATCTTTCTGCTTTATAAGTAGAGTAAAAAGGACTACATTTAATTTAAACAAAGAAAAGTGAATGATAATAGCACAAATTTGTTTCTAAAAAGAAGTGTTTCCACTTTAAATTTAATAAAATGAAAATTTAAAGGGGAAACGATTAAGGGGTAAGCCGGGTTTACAGAATAAAGACTATATCCCATGATTATATGCATTCATTTTCCAAAAATTGGTGTCTCAATTCCCACATGTAGACTAAATTTAATGTAAATACACAATAAAACAATCAAAAATTGGTGTCTCAATTCCCACATGTAGACTAAATTTAATGTAAATACAAAATAAAACAATAAGATAATTGAATTAATATATTTTATGTAAAGGTGGCATCAAAATAATGCTACCTTAATGTAACTATAAATATAATACCCCCATCGCAGCAGACCTGCTTACTCAGCAACTTTCCAATGAATTTTGGTATATTTTCTATTTTTTCTCATAAAATCCATGGGGGTTTAAAGTATGTAGGTTTGCCTCCATATGGGTTTCGTTGATAAATATAAGTTAAACCCTACCTAGTGAATGTACATACCAAATTTTATCAGGTTGTGGTGTTTTTTTTAGTTTTTCCATAAAACCCATAGAGGTGAGTACGTAGGTTTGCCGCCATATGCGTTTTATAAGCAGATATAAGTTAAAACGCTTCCTAATTAATGTACATATTAAGTTTATCAAGATATTTCAATAAATAAACAAGATAGAAGGTTTTGTTGATTTCCCATAAGAATAACATGGAAAACATAGTGTTTGGATTTTCTGAATAACCATTTAAGTTAGGTAAAAAATTCCAAATACTAAATTGTTTGTTGTTTTAAGCTCTTTTCAATGGTTTTAGTTAAAAGTCATGAAGTTTAAAAAATTGAGGTTCAAAAATGCAAAAACCCAATTTTAACCCTTTAGAAAACCCCATAAACCTCGTTCCCATAATCCGATCATTATGGTTCGCGAACTAAATTAAGTAGATATTGGCTTACACCCCTGTACCAAATTTCATCAAAATCAGAGGTTCCGTTCAAAAGTTATCGTGTTTATGGACACATACATATATATATCAAATTGAACAAACGGTGTTTTTTGGCTTCTAGAGATCTCAAAATGAAAAAGTATCATGGTCCCAGGCTTAGGTCTTGACTAATACCGTAATAGCGTATTCCCTATTGGTAAATTAGTTAAAAGTTAATGTGTTTTATATTTTTATTATATTACGAGGTGGCCCGTGTGCAAATTGCGCGTTTTATGATTCTGTATGAGTAAATCTCACCTACAGTATGTAAATGCTTATTATGAAGTGACGGAGATCTATTTTTGTTTACTATCTAGCTTTTAAAATTCATCTGAAGGTAATCAGCTGTTAAATTACAATTCACATTAAAGAACTTGCAATAAAAGTTGGTCAACATTTTAAAGCGTCCTCTAGAAATAAATCAAAGGCCAGGGGGTCGAAGCCTGAAACAATATGACCTTTTTAATTATAATTCGTCACTGCGGTATATCCTAAGCTTTCAAATGACACCTCAATCTTAAAAATCGGTTCAGTAGGTCGAGAGAAAAAAGGGACGTGACAGACAAAACCCTTATAGAAATAAGAAGATAGATTTAAAAAAATTAACAAGATTTATAATGAAAGGTTGAGCTGTATCTTGAAATAAAGACAATATGTCAGAGTCTAAGACAATATGTCAGAGTTCTAAGACAATATGTCAGAGTTCTAAGCATTAAGGTTTAGAATGAATGGTTTTACCGTTATGTGTAGAATAAGGATGAATTCAATTTAGTTTATAAATTAATAAAACCATACTATATTATAATTTCTATAAATATTTCAAGGTAACACCAATATTTTGTGGCTACTTTTGTTTAATTTTTAAAAAAGTATTAAGTTTTGAGCTTTTATCATTTTACATTAAAATTAAAATGACTAATTTGTTTCAGATTTTGTGTTTTTATACTTATTTATGCTGTAAAAAAGTCAGTCAAATTAATATTGAATAAATTTAATATATTTAATAATTAAATAATAAAATATAATTATAAATGTATGTAGCTATTTTA
This sequence comes from Neoaliturus tenellus, assembly GCA_030545055.2. NCBI lineage: Eukaryota > Metazoa > Arthropoda > Insecta > Hemiptera > Cicadellidae > Neoaliturus > Neoaliturus tenellus. Next base: position 248,266,358 of record CM061531.1, read on the forward strand.
TTAACATAATGGTAGCTCTAATTTAGTGCTACCTAAATATAGATCTTAAAACCCACATAATTATGAAGAAAAACTTATTGTTCTATAAACAAATTTTATGGTAACACTAATTTAATGCCATCTTTATTTTTTCTAGCTCCATTAATTAAAAAACTCATATTTTATACATACATTATATCGTTTTCATCTATTATTAGTAAAGCACGAGGTGTTTTTGCAGCAACAATTATAAATTGTATGCATTTAAAATGCTTTTAAATTTGTTTAATTTAAATAAATGTTATTATTGTATATATACCTATGAATGTATATTTTAAAAATACAAATAGATTAATTCATGTGGTTTTACAAGACATTGGTTGTACACCTCTTAGCGTTACCCAGAAAACACCACGAGGAGGTGGGTGTACGTCGTTTTCCACACATTCACACACACATTCACACACACACACACACACACACACACACACACACACACACACACACACACACACACACACACACACACACACACACACACACACACACACACACACATGGTTTACGGGTCTTTTAGTCAACCGCGCCAGTGACCTTCATTCACACCAGACTTTTAAAATGAGTAGCTAAAGTTAATACCTTAACTTCTCAATCTAATAAGTCCCACATTCATACATACATTCATACAGTTTATTATTCATTAATAATAATTTTTACAATATTTACAAAATTATGGGGGGTCAGTATGTTATTCAAAGAACATTCGTAATGCATACCATAAGTATTCATAACCTCCTTAGCTTTATTAAAGATATTTATACTGTTTGGTACAGGATATCTTGTAAAACTTGGTACAAAACCATCTTCCTTTGCTCTTTTCAGTGCTCTTTTATATCGTCTCCTCTCTGTACGAATGCACTTGTACTCCATTACTCCATACTTTTCATAGTATGTGTCCTTTTCCAATACACAAAAGATATGTTTTAAATCCATATCATCAGGTATAACAGCAACTTTAGGTATTTGATCAATTAACGTTTCAATTAGTTTTTGACTATTTGACAACGCTTTACGTAAGGAGTGAGTCAACTTAAGGTTTTCTCTTTTTAGTTTATACTCTCCATACTTGCGAATTGATGGTAGTATTTCTTCAAACACCCAATCTTGAAAGCGCTTAGCTAATTTCATCTTAGACGATAAAATTAAGGAATATAAACCTGGTTCATTGATGAATACGGTACTTTTTTGAAAGTTAGAGGGTAGCACTAAACTGTTTCCATCAATATCTTTACATAACTTTTATATTTTTCCTTAACTAGATCATTTATTGCTTTTCGCGGTCTTTTATATTCTAGAATTTCTGATACATCATTAGCCTTAAACCATGGATTGTTTTCACGATCAAATAATACAGCTACAGGTTTACTATCAAACATGTAACACTGCAGTTCAGACATATTAAAGTCAAATGTAACAAAAATAGCATACACCTTTTAAATATCCGGAATAACCGAAGTTGTCAATAAGATGTTCACTTGGCAAAAGTTCGCCAAACAATGAAATGCATGGTTAACCGACCTGCTTATATACCCGACGAAGAGTGGTGGAAACCTTCTGCGCATGCGCAGTAGACAAGTACTACTGCTCATACACAATTGTATGTTAAATTTAAACAATTTTTTTTGCGGATGTCAATAATAAGGGCACACTCAACAAACCACTTTCATAAATGATGAAGCGCAACTGGGCATGCAAAATGAAGGGAAATACTGCACATTTAACAGTAATATGATACATTTTAAATTTGTTGACAATTTCCTGTAGATTTTTATTTAAACTGATTTTTTAATATATTTTACATTAATGCCACATTCATTTTTTATTTAATAAATTGAACTTAAAAAATTAGCTTTACATACATGTGCTAAAGGTTATTATTATTTTTTATACCAAAATAAGACTTGCTTAACTAAAACACATAACAAGTGTTCCAAACAATAATAAAATCAAATACAAAACTAATTATGTTAAACTTTACACATAAAAATGCTATTAAATAGTACACCAAAGGTAGCACCAAAACGGTGCTACCTTTAAGTAGCATCATTTAAATAGGTTAAGCAACATTTAAATAGGTTAAGCCCAATTAGAAGTTTCCAAATTACCTTTAATGTTGAAAACTAAGGTTTTGTTAAGTTATCATGTATATAAACGTATTTTGTAGTTTTACATTAAACCAGTAGTTAAAAGTCTTGTTTAAAAACGTAAAGCCTAAGTACACTTAATGATGGACAGGAACGGGCCAAGTACTTGTCTCTGAGTCAGCAATTAGAAGTTTCCAAATACGGTTTAATGTTAAAACTAAGGTTTGGTTAAGAATTCATATATATATATATATATATATATATATATATAAACATATTTCGTAGTTTTACATTAAACCGGTAGTTAAAAGTGATGTTTAAAACCCTAAAGCAAAATTGGACATGTAAAAATAGTACACCAAAGGTAGCACCAAAACGGTGCTACCTTTAATTCGCAACAATTAAATGGTTTAAGCTCAATTAGAAGTTTCCAAATTACCTTTAATTTTAAAACTAAGGTTTTGTTAAGATTTCATGTATATAAACATATTTCGTAGTTTTACATTAAACCAGAAGTTAAAAGTGTTTTTTAAAAACCTACAGCCTCAGTACACTTAATTAGGGACAGGAACAAAACCAAATACCTGTCTCTGTGTCAAGAATAGGCTCATATATAAACATATTTCATTGTTTTACATTAAACTAGTAGTTAAAAGTCTTGTTTAAAAAACGTAAAGCCTCAATACACTTAATGATTGACAGGAACGGTGCCAAGTACTTGTCTCTGAGTCAGCAGAAGCTCATATATAAACATATTTTGTGCTTTAACATTAAACCTGTAGTTAAAAGTGTTATTTTGTACTTGAACATTAAACCCGTAGTTAAAAGTGTTGTTTAAAAACTTTAAGCAAATTTGACAAGGAAGAAATAGTATACCAAAGGTAGCACCAAAACGGTGCTACCTTTAATTAGCAACATTCAAATGCTCTAAGTTCCCAAAACGGTGCTACCTTTAATTAGCAACATTCAAATGCTCTAAGTTCAATTAAAAGTTCCCAAGTAAATTACCTTCAATGTTAAAACTAAGGTTTTGTTGAGTTATCATGTATATAAACATATTTTATCGTTTTACATTAAACCAGTAGTTAAAAATGTTGTTTAAAAACCTAAAGCAAAATTGCACATGTAGAAAATAGTACACCAAAGGTAGCACCAAAACGGTGCTACCTTTAAGTAGCATCATTTAAATAGGTTAAGCAACATTTAAATAGGTTAAGCCCAATTGGAAGTTTCCAAATTACCTTTAATGTTGAAAACTAAGGTTTGTTAAGTTATCATGTATATAAACGTATTTTGTAGTTTTACATTAAACCAGTAGTTAAAAGTCTTGTTTAAAAATGTAAAGCCTAAGTACACTTAATGATGGACAGGAACGGGGCCAAGTACTTGTCTCTGAGTCAGCAATTAAAAGTTTCCAAATACGGTTTAATGTTAAAACTAAGGTTTGGTTAAGAATTCATATATATATATATATATACACATATTTCGTAGTTTTACATTAAACCGGTAGTTAAAAGTAATGTTTAAAAACCTAAAGCAAAAATTGGTACACCAAAGGTAGCACCAAAATGGTGCTACCTTTAATTCGCAACATTTAAATGGTTTAAGCTCAATTAGAAGTTTACAAATTACCTTTAATTTTAAAACTAAGGTTTTATTAAGATTTCATGTATATAAACATATTTCGTAGTTTTACATTAAACCAGTAGTTAAAAGTGTTGTTTAAAAACCTAAAGTCTCAGTACACTTAATGATGGGTAGAAACGGGGTCAAGTACCTGTCTCTGCGTCAAGCAGAGGCCCATATATTTTGTGACATGTAAAAATAGTACACCAAAGGTAGCACCAAAACGGTGCTACCTTAAAGTAGCAACATTTAAATGGGTTAAGCTCAATTAGAAGTTTTCTAATGCCCATTAATTTTAAAACAATAGTGAACTTTCTGTTCGCACCATGTGCTTCTTTTAACCTTAAAAGTAATTCTAACCTTTCATTCCTAAACACCTTAGCAACTAGAAATAAAAAAAGATGGACCAAACTCGCTTCATAAATACCTCAGTGGTAGACTGGTAGCAGTAGTTAAAAGTGTTGTTTAAAAGCCTAAAGCAAAAATTGGACATGTAAAAATAGTACACCATAGGTAGCACCAAAACGGTGCTACCTAAAAGTAGCAACATTTAAATGGCTTAATCTCAATTAGAAGTTTCCTAATGACATTTAATGTTAAAACTAAGGTCTTGTTAATAATTCATATATATATATATATAAACATATTTTATAGTTTTACATTAAACCGGTAATTAAAAGTGTTGTTTAAAAAACATAAAGCAAAATTGGACATGTAGAAAATAGTACATGAAAGGTAGCACCAAAACGGTGCTACCTTTAAGTAGCAACATTTAAATGGGTTAAGTTAAATTAGAAGTTTGAAGACACAAATTTGTGTTTGTGGTAACAATTTACCACTACTATTTTAACTTGTACTGGGAGTAATAATTTCACACTACTGGCTTGGCACCTACATTTAAATGGGTTAAGTTACATTAGAAGTTTGAAGACACAAATTTGTGTTTGTGGTAACAATTTACCACTACTATTTTAACTTGTACTGGAAGTAACAATTTCACACTACTGGCTTGGCACCTCCCCCTCCCCCTTCCCCCCCCTAGGGGCCCCTGTTCCCCCACTACTTCCAGCTTAGGTGCTACAATTGACTGAGTTTTTCAGTTTTATACTAACCTTACTGTGAGACACAGCTATGGCTGAAACTTTGCGAGAAAAATTATTAAGAGTAAAATTTTTGCTGGCAAAGCAAAATAATTCTGTTAGGGTGTCCAAGACTTCCACTTTGACAAAAATGAAACGCTGCCTTAGGAATAATCCAAAATTTTACTCAAGGGACACCAAGATCACTATGGATGATAAAATGTTTCAAAAACTTTTAGACGAGCTAACTTTTGCCAGTAAAATAACGCTGGTGACTCCAATTCCAGACTAAGTGTCAAGGTCACTTAGAAATTAATAAAAAAATTTATTTTCTTAACAAATATTTCCACTCCAAGTAACGGAGGTCCAGCAAAAGAACAAACTCGGATGAGTTGTTGGAAAAAAATAATTTTTTTATTTTTTCTCATCTGACCACTTAACCCCCACCACATAACTGGGTACCTAGGATGCATGGAGCGACTTGGTCAGTCGCTATTCGACTCTTGCAGTGTGCACATCACACTTTTTCCGCTCAATTTACATAACTGGATTTCTAAATGAAATATTTAGCTAAAACTTACATATTTCACAAGTTTTAAGCGAAACTAAAAATCGCGAAAAAATAATTTTTTTTATTTTCATATGGTTCAAAATTTTACAAGTCCCAAGGTCACCTAAGAAAACAATTAGAAAAAAAATTATTTTTTTTTTTATATAGCTCAAAATTTTACAAGTCCCAAGTTCATCTGAGAAAAAATAATATTATTTTTTTCATAATGTTTCCAACAAGTACAAACTCGAATGAGTTGTTGGAAAAAAATAATTTTTTTATTTTTTGCATCTGACCACTTTACCCCCACCACGCGGCCTGGTACCCGGACGGCACGGTGCTGTCCGGTCAGTCGGCGTCCGGCTCCCGCGCGGTGATGACACCACCACCGTCGGCCGTTCGCAATTTTGTTTCCAGTTGGACTTCGGGTTTCTCCAGTGGGTAAGTGGAAATAAAAATTATTTATTTTTTTAGTTTTAAGAGTGGGGTTGCTAGGGTTCAGGTCAATGGCCTCTGAGGAATGCCTTACGTCACATTTGGTAGGTTTTTCGGTCTGGTCGCTGGGAAAATAAATTTTTCTTTGCACTTTTGTGGTTCTTTGTGGATTTTCGCTCCGCAGCCGAATACGAGGAACCACAAGAGTGCAAAGAAAAATTTTTTGTCTTTCCGCGTGACCTTGACCTTAATTACGTCAATGACGTCATTATGGTGACGTCAGCGGTGATGACGTCGTCATGACGTCATTTCTATTACGTCATACCTATGACGTCATAGAAATGACGTCATCGATGACGTCATCGATGACGTCATTCGTGACGTCAGTGACCTTGGTGACGTCAGCATTCCTCAGGGGTCATTGACCTGAGCCAGCAGCCCCACTTTGCCACTACTGCTGACACCTCGTCTGTGCCGTTGGATTCCTACGGTTTTGACCTTTTTCAAAATTCTTTTTTCCAAATTTTTGTGAGTAGTGCGCTATTGTTAGAGTCATTTTAGATTGAAGCGAGCTGTTGATCATTTTCCAAATTAATTTTTTTCCAAATTTAGTTCTCTGCCTCGATTATTAAATTAATTCCTTGATAGGGACTTAGAGTCGTTTCCAAATTCGTCCTGCCCAACACTTAGAGTTTTTTTTTCCAAATCTTTCTGAGCCACCCCGACACTTAGAGTATTTTTGATAGTTTTTTGGCCTACCCCCTCCATTTTTTAAGCCTTTTCCAAATTATTTAAGCCCCGTGGAAATGCTCCGGACCGTATCCCAGTCGTTCGCTCCGCTCGTCCTCGATTCAGAGGCGTCCCTTGGGCAACTCATTGAGGAGTTTAGGGGACTGCTTCGGTCTGGCCTCAGACTTAGTGTCTGTGTCCGGGCCTCTTCGTTGGCGAGTGGTGGGGGCGGCTTGGCGTCGGCCGTGTGCCAGGACTGCGGGGTCAAAGGCCACGCATCCCGAAGATATGGCGGATGACAATTCTTTAACACTGTTAGTAGGCCGAGAAGTGGGTCACCCCCCCGCCTAGTGGGGCGCCACCATCGTCACCGCCAACAACAACACCTGGTCGAGTGCACGCCTCTGATGAGTCCGCCAACCAGTGCCTCGCCCGTAGGCCACCTGCAGGTGCCCTCAGCCCTGCCGCAGGCCCCGCCCCCTCGAAGGCTGACGATGACTCCGTCTCCTAGGCCAACCCCCCCGCCGCGCCAGCCAACCCCCGTCCCGGCCACCCGCCCATCTCCGGTGGCCCAACCCGCAGCGGCTCCGCTTCCACCAGAGGCCACGCCCCCAAGGGATGCTGCTCCTCTCGCCCCCACCTCCGAGGTCGTCCATGAGGTCCCGGCTGCTGAGTCCTCATCCCCGCCGGTTGACGCAATGGGCAACCCGTTGTCGGAGGCCGCCTTGGCGAGAATGCAGGAGCTTCGGCGCCGCTGCCAGCGGTACTTCAGGACTGCCGACGCCCGTGCCCCCCTGGTCAACAACTGGGAGCAGGTCCTAATGAGGGATTCTAAGAAGAAGGGAAAGCTGATGGACATCGCAGAACTTCTCTCGGTGATGCCTGTGGAAAACCCCGCCTGGCCTGATGAATACCATCTGCTGTATGGAGAACTCGAGTCCTTGGTCCTTGCAAGGAAGGACATCCATAAAGAAGTCCAGGACCGCTGCAGGAGCATATTAGGCTTTTCGCCATATCCCGATCGCCCGGATACGCCCTGACTTGCCTCATCAATGTAGGTTAAGTCTTAGTTACATATTAAGTCCCGACAATACCAATTGTGCCCCAAGTCTCCTGTGTGTGACTTTTGTTATTTCCTTTTTGCCAAGGCTTATTGCCCGATGTGTTTAAACTCAATATTTTTTAATAAAGGTCAATCTGTTCTTATCAGCTTAACATCTGATACGTCCCTCATCGAGGGACCAGTTTGTTAAACTGATTTTTGGAAAATGACGGAGTGCTAGGAGCTTGCTCCACCTCTGTCACGGGTTGACCCGGCATTGCAGTACCGCCGGGACCGGCCCACCTAAACACTTGAACTCTCACCTAGAATATAAATAGTAATCAGTCACCGTTGATTGTCGATTGGAGGAAAAATAATTAGTTCAAGTCAAACGGCTTTGCGCTACGATGACCGACAACAAACACAATTATTGTAATTATTAAATTATTTTCTAAAAGTTATACTATTATTATTCTCTTAAGTACTGTCACCGAATAATATGGTAATTCGTTTACGTGTGTGGAAAAAATTGGAGGAAAAATATTGCGTGCGGTTCATTCCCATCGCTTTTACTGTAAGTGTCGCGGCTGGCCGGCCCCCATCCAACTCGTCGACATGCCCGACGACGCCTGACCACATTTGCACTCGCGCGCGCGCGCGCGCTCATTTTCATACTGTCGAAGAAATAACTGAATTATCTTTACAATTATTGCCGTTTTTCATTATTGAATGATAATTTTAGTGTCGGTCGGTCCATTGAACTAGAATTAATTATAAATTATCGTTTAAATTGGAATCCAGTGTTGTGATTATTTTGTCGGGACATTCGTACAGACTGGCCGCAACTCACACTCCCGCCAACGGCCATACCACGTTGAATATACCGGTTCTCGTCCGATCACCGAAGTCAAGCAACGTCGGGCGTGGTTAGTACTTGGATGGGTGACCGCTTGGGAACACCACGTGCTGTTGGCATTCTTTTTTTTTCTTGTTTTTGTATTTTATTTGTTTTCTTTTTCACTTCTATATTCCCAACTGTTGGTACACTTTTAACAACGTGGCGATATAAGTTAATTAATTAATTTTATTTAATGAAATAAAAAATAGAATTAACGGAAACAATTAAAAGTACTCCTATGTACTATAATGTTCAATTGACTTAAAAAATATATAATAATAATAATAACAATAATAATGAAATGAATAAAAATAATATTAGCAGGGTAATGGATTTAAAGTTGCTAATTAATTAATTAGTTAGTTGATATATAAAAATTTACAAATAGAATTTCATTTGTTTAAATAATAACCATGGTAACGAATTAAATTCTGAAATTAAATGACAAAAAAATATAAACAATATTACATATTTAAGTACATTAAATACTAAACTAAATAAATAGTTTATTTTCATGCGAGCGTCATCGAATCGGCCACTTCTTGCATGGGCGACCGCTCGGAGATTTCTATCGCTGGGTGCCAATACGATAGTAATTAAATATTTTACCAACACAAATTTTGAACTTATTTTTTATAAAGTGATTGCTAACGTTGGACGTAAGACGATCTACGACTTAAATCATTTTACTTGATTGACACGTCAAAGTATCGGAGGATTATTAGGGACAGCGCGAACGCAGTCCCCGATACCAATAATTACGCGCCCGAGATACCCACAATTTGGGGCATTCGCAGGAGTCAGCCCGACCGTAGTGCAATGGAAGGGCCTCATCCTGGGGGAACCGCCTTCTTGATCACGGTAACCCCTACGCCAGGTAAGTATGAGATGTAAAACAGTGAATTGAGCTAGCCTATGAGCCAACATACAGTTATTCGTCCGAGAATCATGTTTGATTTATTCGCTGTTTCACATTAAAACTACACCCAAGTGAAATGTATGTAAATTTCTCTTATTTATCATCAAATATCACGTGAAAATCAATCAACAAATTGTGGGTTCTTTCTTATTTATACATTTATTTTTGTAAATATTCTACAATCGCTGAAACTGGAGGGCTCGAGCTTGAAGCCAGCGACGCTACCGCTCCACTCGCTCCGTGGCGGACGGCAGAACTGCACCTCAGGTCTCAGACCTCAGGCTCGAGGCTGAGGCTGAGGCTCAGCTCCTAACTGTGAATCTCAAGCGGACCAATATGGCGGCCTATTACAAGGTTTGTTTAAAACAACAACAACTGTGTTTGTGTGGTACTTTTGTTAGTCGGTATAACGATTTTTAGCGGATATTGATTGATGTTAGTATAAATAATAGTAATAAAAATTTAGATTTGTTTATGTTGTTTTTTATGATTGGTTCTCACAGGAATGAATGTATATTCATTTCAGTACTCAATTTATTCACTCGAACCACTGCAAGATCATACTTCACAGGATCATTTCTGTAGTAAGATCTTCATTTAATCACTTCTACCTTGAAGTGTTTACCAGCCACGATGAAGAGTTACGGCTCTTCTCCCTGAGCGTGAGGCAGATATGTCCTGAGTTTTCGTGACTTGGAACGTATCATCGATGATCGTTCAGCCTTCCATTGTGGGAGGTCGGGAGTTGAGCGTTCAGAGTGGTTTGATTTTAAATTTCTTTTATTATTCCATTAATATCAGTAGTCATAACGTTTAGGTGGCCCAATCCCATAAGGATCGGGCGCTAATTAAAAATTATTTATAGACTCATCATGTGCTCCCCTCCACGGAAATCTTTAGTAAAAGGCGAAAGATTTATTCGTTTTGAAGGGAAACGAGAGTAAAGCACTTATGTCTGCACTGAGACCCCGACCGAACTTGTTCAACATCATAATTGCGAGAGTCTACCTATTTAATACACGACTAACACTAACAAATGTTCATATTCAGTAATAATTCACATTCCATAACGTTAACATTGAATTTTAGTTACCACAAGTCAAAGAACCGATCTAAAAAAACCATCGACAATTTTTATGCCACGTACAGACACCCAAACTTGACGACTGAGGCAGCCTCAGCCTCGCGTTCGCATCAGTCGGAGCCTGAGGGTCCGGAGCCTGAGGTGTAGTACCGGCCGCCGCCACAGCGAGGTGAAGCGCGCTGGCTTCACCTCGGTCGGGTCTCAGGTCTCGCGCGTCGAGCCCTCGAGCCGCCGATTCGCAGCTACACACGTTCAAACCTCATCATCTACCGTCCGCGCCGTCGAGGCGTTACACAGAGGGCCGCCGTGTGTCCGATAAATGAGGTGGTCGCTTACGCACGTGAATTCTGTTAGAACCGATTTGGTTACGAATTTTCTTTTCGTCTCGTTTGAAATTGTTTCTCGCACGAATTGTTTCATACTCGTTTTAACACTCTCCTAAGTTTATATATTACAATTTATCGCTTCTCGGCCTTTTGGCTAGATTCAAGCCAGGTCCTCGTGTGGAAGAAGCAGAAGATTGCCAGAAGATCTACTAGACTCTGGATCCCGTGGGGTTTCGGCCCCTTTAGGCTCAACTTCGACTTGGCCCGGGTGAAAGCGGTGGGGCCGGCGTTACGCACCGGCCTTCCCGAGTAAGGCGTCGAGCCTAGGAGTCGTATACCAGGGTTTCAATGTGGGGGATAGCTGAACCCCCGTCTGGCCCTGTGTAGTCCCGGCAACTTCGGACACCATCCCACTACTAGAATCCAGGCCGGAGGCCGTGAAGACCGCGGGACCTGAGCCCAGACAAGACCCCAGGCCGGTGGCCGAGAAGACATCCCCCGAGCAGACCATATCAAATATCCAGGCCGTTGGCCGTGAAGAGACGAGACTGAGCCCAGACCGACTACCGGAGATGACGGAACACACCCTCTATATTGCCTGCCCCATCGCCCAACGCTACCGATGCCCGGTGTGCGAATTCAACGGGGTCCTGCGCATCGGCAAGCGGGCCGGCATGAAGAGACACCTCACCAAAGATCACGGGGAAGGCTGGGACCTTAGCTTTGTATGCTGCGACGCAGAATATCCGTGCCGGGCAAGTAAATATGCTATCAAGCAAGCCAAAGCCCACTTCACCGAGGCCCACCCGGACGCGGCATTTGAGACGGAAGACGACGGCGAGCTGGGGCTCTGCGACACAACCTATGACGGGCTTAAACACAAAATCTCCCGGCTTGCTGCCCCTGCGAGACCGCCCGCAAGTCCCACTGACGACCATCCACCGCCGGAGCCCACCGAAACCCCACGACTACTGACCAACGCCAGATCTGCCGCTGCCCACGCCAGAAACAATCACCGCAGGCGAAGCACGCTGGCACACCCGACCCCACCACGGACACCGATCGGCCTGCAGCCGGTGGCCCAGCCCGAGCCCACTACGCCTCGCCCGAGTCTTCACTCGCCGCCCCGGCGTACTCCATCTCCCGCTCTTCCGCGATCGCCCCCGCTCGCGCCACCATCCGCCCCGCCCCCGCTCGCGCCACCACCCGTGCCGCTGCCGATTGCCCCACCACCCGCGCCGTCACCGCTCGCGCCACCACCCGCGCCGTTGCCACTCGCGCATCCGCGTTCGCCCCCGCCCCCGTGCCTGCTGCCGCCCGTGCATCCGCGCTCACCGCAACCCGAGAGCCCGCCGCCTTCACCGACGCCCGAAGGACCGCCAGGCCCCACGCCACCGGACCGCTCTCCACCTGGGTCACCTTCAGAGCCAACTCCCCCGGAAGAAGCTCTGCCCGACGACCTGTCCGCGTGGCAAAGACAGTGGCTCCGCCGTTTCCCGCCCACAATCCAGTGGAACGAGTTCCTGCGGGCCCTGCAAGACCTGACGGCCTCGCTTGCACCCGCGGCGCGGGCCAACCACAGACCTGCGCAGGCTCCCAGACCTGCCCCCCGGAGGAATCCCGACGCCAGGGAGGCCATGAGGGTCCAACGCCTCTATCGACAGAGGCCCTGCCGAGCCATGAGAGAGGTCCTGCAGGCTGCCTCGCCCTTCTGCTCCATCCCTGAGGCCACCATCACAGAGCACTTCACCGACTCATACTCTCATCGGCCCGGCTGCTCCGGGGCAACACCCCCTGGCTGCCGGATTCCAACAGCCCCAACACCACCACCTCTACTAGACCCCGTCTCGCCATCGGAAGTCGCCTCCCACCTGAAGCGGACCTCCAACACCGCCCCCGGACCCGACGGGATAAAATACGCTGTCTGGCGCCGCCGAGACTACTCCGGCCACGTTCTCGCTGCAATTTTTAACATCTGTATCACCGCCAGACGATTCCCGCCGGCATGGAAGGTGTCCACCACTGTGCTGATCCACAAGAAGGGTGAAACTGGGGACATCTCAAACTGGCGCCCCATAGCCCTGTCCAGCACTGCGGGGAAGCTCCTCTGCAGCATTCTGGCCGAGCGTCTGTCCTCGTGGGCTTCGGACCACCATCTCCTATCCGAGGCGCAGAAGGGATTCACTCGATCGGAAGGCTGCCTAGAACACAACTTCGTTCTCCAAGAACTGCTAGACGACACGAGGAGACGGGGCACAGAGCTATGTATTGCCTGGCTTGACCTGGCCAACGCCTTTGGCAGCGTCCCCCACTCGGCCCTCACCACCGCTCTCCGGTCAGCTGGCCTGACAGACGACCACCTCCAGATCATCGAAGACCTGTACGGGGGCAGCTCCACCACCATCAGACACGCCACTGGCACCACCGCTCCCATCAACTTCGCGGCAGGAGTGCGACAGGGCTGCCCGCTGTCCCCCGTGCTGTTCAACCTTGTGATGGAGTTCCTCGTCCGCCCGCTAACATCGCTCGAGGAGGAGCACGGTGCAAGCCTGCACGGCACAAGCGTCTCAGTGCTGGCCTACGCCGACGACCTAGCCCTCGTGGCCAAGTCCCCCGACTCCCTCCAAGCCCTCCTCGACGCAGTCACCCCAGCAGCCGAGTGGGTCGGACTCCGATTCAAACCAACAAAATGTGCAACCCTTCACTTCTCCCGCCGGGTCACCAGAGCCACCCAGTTCTCCGTCTACGGTGTGCCGCTCCAAGTACTACGGGAGGGTGAAGCCTACCAACACCTCGGCGTCCCTACCGGCGTCCGAGTCGACCAGACTCCAGCTGCGACCATCAACCGCCTAGAAGACGAGGTCGCGTGTATCTTCAAGAGCCTCCTGACACCTTAGCAGAAGCTGCACGCGATCCGCACCTTCGTCGTGCCGCAGCTGGAGTTCCAGATGAAGACGGCCAGAATCTTCAAGACCGCCCTAACCAAGCTGGACGGCCATACCACGTTGAATATACCGGTTCTCGTCCGATCACCGAAGTCAAGCAACGTCGGGCGTGGTTAGTACTTGGATGGGTGACCGCTTGGGAACACCACGTGCTGTTGGCATTCTTTTTTTTTCTTGTTTTTGTATTTTATTTGTTTTCTTTTTCACTTCTATATTCCCAACTGTTGGTACACTTTTAACAACGTGACGATATAAGTTAATTAATTAATTTTATTTAATGAAATAAAAAATAGAATTAACGGAAACAATTAAAAGTACTCCTATGTACTATAATGTTCAATTGACTTAAAAAATATATAATAATAATAATAACAATAATAATGAAATGAATAAAAATAATATTAGCAGGGTAATGGATTTAAAGTTGCTAATTAATTAATTAGTTAGTTGATATATAAAAATTTACAAATAGAATTTCATTTGTTTAAATAATAACCATGGTAACGAATTAAATTCTGAAATTAAATGACAAAAAAATATAAACAATATTACATATTTAAGTACATTAAATACTAAACTAAATAAATAGTTTATTTTCATGCGAGCGTCATCGAATCGGCCACTTCTTGCATGGGCGACCGCTCGGAGATTTCTATCGCTGGGTGCCAATACGATGGTAATTAAATATTTTACCAACACAATTTTTGAACTTATTTTTTATAAAGTGATTGCTAACGTTGGACGTAAGACGATCTACGACTTAAATCATTTTACATGATTGACACGCCAAAGTATCGGAGGATTATTAGGGACAGCGCGAACGCAGTCCCCGCTACCAAAAATTACGCGCCCGAGATACCCACATTTGGGGCATTCGCAGGAGTCAGCCCGACCGTAGTGCAATGGAAGGGCCTCATCCTGGGGGAACCGCTTTCTTGATCACGGTAACCCCTACGCCAGGTAAGTATGAGATGTAAAACAGTGAATTGAGCTAGCCTATGAGCCAACATACAGTTATTCGTCCGAGAATCATGTTTGATTTATTCGCTGTTTCACATTAAAACTACACCCAAGTGAAATGTATGTAATTTTCTCTTGTTTATCATCAAATATCACGTGAAAATCAATCAACAAATTGTGGGTTCTTTCTTATTTATACATTTATTTTTGTAAATATTCTACAATCGCTGAAACTGAGCTTGTAGCCAGCGACGCTACCGCTCCACTCGCTCCGTGGCGGACGGCAGAACTGCACCTCAGGTCTCAGACCTCAGGCTCGAGGCTGAGGCTGAGGCTCAGCTCCTAACTGTGAATCTCAAGCGGACCAATATGGCGGCCTATTACAAGGTTTGTTTAAAACAACAACAACTGTGTTTGTGTGGTACTTTTGTTAGTCGGTATAACGATTTTTAGCGGATATTGATTGATGTTAGTATAAATAATAGTAATAAAAATTTAGATTTGTTTATGTTGTTTTTTATGATTGGTTCTCACAGGAATGAATGTATATTCATTTCAGTACTCAATTTATTCACTCGAACCACTGCAAGATCATACTTCACAGGATCATTTCTGTAGTAAGATCTTCATTTAATCACTTCTACCTTGAAGTGTTTACCAGCCACGATGAAGAGTTACGGCTCTTCTCCCTGAGCGTGAGGCAGATATGTCCTGAGTTTTCGTGACTTGGAACGTTATACCATTAATATCAGTAGTCATAACGTTTAGGTGGCCCAATCCCATAAGGATCGGGCGCTAATTAAAAATTATTTATAGACTCATCATGTGCTCCCCTCCACGGAAATCTTTAGTAAAAGGCGAAAGATTTATTCGTTTTGAAGGGAAACCAGAGTAAAGCACTTATGTCTGCACTGAGACCCCGACCGAACTTGTTCAACATCATAATTGCGAGAGTCTACCTATTTAATCGACTAACACTAACAAATGTTCATTTTCAGTAATAATTCACATTCCATAACGTTAACATTGAATTTTAGTTACCACAAGTCAAAGAACCGATCTAAAAAAACCATCGACAATTTTTATGCCACGTACAGACACCCAAACTTGACGACTGAGGCAGCCTCAGCCTCGCGTTCGCATCAGTCGGAACCTGAGGGTCCGGAGCCTGAGGTGTAGTACCGGCCGCCGCCACAGCGAGGTGAAGCGCGCTGGCTTCACCTCGGTCGGGTCTCAGGTCTCGCGCGTCGAGCCCTCGAGCCGCCGATTCGCAGCTACACACGTTCAAACCTCATCATCTACCGTCCGCGCCGTCGAGGCGTTACACAGAGGGCCGCCGTGTGTCCGATAAATGAGGTGGTCGCTTACGCACGTGAATTCTGTTAGAACCGATTTGGTTACGAATTTTCTTTTCGTCTCGTTTGAAATTGTTTCTCGCACGAATTGTTTCATACTCGTTTTAACACTCTCCTAAGTTTATATATTACAATTTATCGCTTCTCGGCCTTTTGGCTAAGAGCAAAGTGTAGTGTAAGATCTAACTGTGCGGTTGTCTTGTTGTTCGTAACGCCAGTTATAATCTCAAGTGTTTTTAAAGTTTAATTCTCAAATTGTGCGGACTCGAGTAAGTGATTCTTCAAGTGGCCACGGTCGGCGCTAGTATCGTGAGTGTTTCGCTGATCCGCCGCTAGGTAAGCGCTAGTGTCGCTGCAAGTAGTTCGCCGGTTTGCCGCTGCGAGGCGCTAGTGTCGCGTGTGATTCCCCGGTTTGCCGCGTGGGTGCGCTAGTGTCGCGCGTGTCTGCCTGGAGGCCCTGTAAGGTGAGCATGTCGACACAGGGTATAAGCGGCACGAACTTGCAAGCCGGAAAACTTTTATAATATTGAATATTTTAATAAACTGACGAGATATCTTTAAATTGGCTGTGATTTTAAGTATAAGGCAACTTTTAGCATGCAATTTTAATCTATTTATTTTACTGTTGACTATTATGTGTGTTTGCTGGACTATTTATTTATTTATTGTGGACTGTATTTTATTGCATGTGCTCTGGACTATTTATTTATTGAAGACTGTTCATGAGCATGACTTTTTATCTATTTATTTAACTGCTGACTATCAATGTGCGCTTGTTGGACTATTTATTTATTTATTCTGGACTGTATTCCAATGTATATGCTGTGGACTATTTATTTATTTATTGGAAACTGATTTAAAATATTTTTATGCACAATATGAACGTCCTAGACTTTGTTGCACCTTATGTATTGAATCCATTAACTTATTGCTAATGATTGCAAAATGAATTATTTTGAATTTCAATTTCCCCCTGAGAATGACGGCCCTTTTTATTGTGAGGAGTGTTATGGCGTCCCTAACAACAGGACCCAAGGGGTGTATGCCAGCCTACCGAAGTTTACGCAGCATATACTGCGTAAACATAAGAAAAAGATGAAATATGTTTGTCGGGAGTGTGGTGAAGACTTCCTAATGATAAAGACTATTAATAACCACATGCGAGTACACTTACCCGCCGCTGCTCCTGACTTGACACAATCACCTGCGCCTTCGCCACGACCGAGAAGAAGACAAAGGAGGAGGGCTGCTCAACCTGCTCGTGTGGACTCTAGCGACACCAGTGATGCCAGCGACACTCCACCACCACCACGGAGACCTGCAAGAGCGGTTGCGAGGAGGGTCCGTCAGCTGCAGCAGGCTGCTGACGACCAGGCGGCCGCTGTGGAGGAGCACGTGAGGCAGCTGCAGGACGTCGCAGAGGAGGTCGCCGAGCTGAGGGCAGACGTGTCCAGGAACCTCGACCAATCCAGGGGCTTGCTGGACGTGATGGAGGCGTCGGGGCGTGCTGTGGCGTCCACTCCTGTCGGCGGTGCCGGGGACGACAATCAGCGGGATGAGGCGGAGGTGTCGGCGCTCCTGGACCGGCTGACGGCTGCTGCTGCCCAGGGTGATGAGGACGAGTGGGACTTCGTTCTCAACCAGAGCCTGCAGAGACCCCGGAGACGACTGCGACGACGGAACAGCGTCAGTGTAAATAGCTTAAGTAGCATAAGTATTGGCTCTGTAAGGGGGGGTGATGATCTAGGGGGAGAAAATGTTCTGGGAGGGGAAGTCGTTCCTGGGGTGGGTAATGACCCTGATCCGGGGGTCGGCGCCGCTGCGGGCCCCGCGGGGGAGCCTGAGAATCTGATTAATGGGGGGGAGCACCGTGCCAATGAGGGCCAGCTAAGGTGGATCACGAGGATCACCGAGGCTGGAACCTTCGAGGACTTTGAGCGGCTGGTGTGTGAGTGGGTGCAGCAAGCTGCCCCGAGGCGCAACCAAGCCGCCGGGGACTCACGGGGGGCGGGAGCTGCTCGTGGTGGCGGGCGCGGTCGTGGTCAGGGGCGGGGCCGGGGTCATGGTCGACCTGCGGGCCGCGCTGCTGATCGTGGCCGAGTCCGTGGCCAGGGGCCTCCCGAATATGACCCACATGAGGCCTCAAAAATACAAAGCCTCTTCAGAAAAAACAAGAAGAAAGCCGTGAGCCAAGTTCTCGGGGGAGACAGTCGGTTTTGCAAGGTGGACGGCGTGCGGGTGGAAGACCACTTCACGAGAGTGTTCTCGGCGGGAGATTATACCGTCGGGGACATCCCTCAGGTGGTCCAGGAGGTCATGAGGACCCCTCCCCCCACGCTAAGTGACCAGGAGCTGCTAGCAGAGGTAACCCCGGGGGAGGTCAGGAGTAGGCTGAGCCGTGTGGCTAACACTGCTCCTGGCCCCGATGGTGTCCCTTATTGGGCCCTTAAGAAGGCTGACCCGGGTGCCTTTGTGCTGGCCTCCATTTTCAGCCGCTGTCTTAGGGAAGGTAAGACTCCAAAAGAATGGAAGTCAGCGAGCACGGTGCTCATTTTCAAAAAGGGGGATCCCGAAAATCTGGACAATTGGAGGCCACTGACCCTGGCGTCATGTATTTCCAAAATCTACACGGGGATTTTGGCTGGAAGAATATCCAAGTGGGCCAGTGAAGGACGAATCTCCTGGCCCCAAAAAGGATTCATGGAGTACGAGGGATGTTTTGAACATAACCTCGTAGTCCGATCAGCCCTGGAGGACGCTAGGAGAGGCGGGAAGAGAGTCGTTTTGGCCTGGCTCGACCTCTCCAACGCGTTTGGCTCCGTCCCCCACGACTATCTGCTTCTCACGCTGAGGATGCATGGGATGCCAGATAGGCTCGTGAATATTGTGTCCGAGCTGTATGATGGTGCATCAACAGCTATCCGCACGTCCGAAGGCCATACCCGACCGATTCCGATGGCGGCGGGGGTGAAGCAGGGTGATCCCCTAAGCCCTATTCTCTTCAACCTCGCCATGGAACCCATCGTTAGAGCTGTCCAGCGGGCCTCTACTACGGACGGGTATAGGCTAGAGGGCCGTCACTTTTCTGTTGTGGCATATGCGGACGACCTGGCTCTGATTGCTTCTGGCGAGGGACAGATGAGAAGGCTCTTGGAGACTACTCAGGTGGTCTCCAACTGGGCTGGTCTCCGGTTCAACGCCAGGAAGTGTGCAAGCCTGGATGTGGATTGTCGAGGCCGCAGGAGGGTCTTGGATACCCAATACGAGATTGGTGGGGCTCCTATGGTGTGCCTGAAAGAGGGCGAGGAGTACTGCCACCTCGGGGTTCCGACGGGGTTTAAGATCAACCAGACCCCTGAACAGGACATCTCGCTGATGGCTGAGGACATCCTTAAAATCGACGAGAGTCTCTTGGCACCATGGCAGAAGTTGGACGCCGTGAGGACTTTCATTCTCCCTCGGCTAGATTTCATAATGAGGGGTGCTAAGGTTGCCAAGGCTCCACTGAAAAAATTGGACACGGACCTGAAGAGAGTGGTGAAAAGATGGCTCTACCTGCCACAACGTGCCAGTGCTGAGGTGGTCTATCTGGGTGTGTCAGAGGGTGGCGCCGGAATGCTCCCTCTGGCAGACCTAGTGGATATATCCTCCGTGGTCCATGCCTTCCGCATGATCACGTGCAAGGACGAAGTGGTCAGGGGGCTCTCCAGAGACACTCTTTTCCATGTCGTTAGAAGACGGCTAGGGCGCCCCGTATCTCCTGAGGATGTCGCCGGCTACCTGTCCGGCCGGGTGGACGGCGACTTCTCCAGAGATGGTGGGGATATTGGCTCCCTGTGGACTGACGCCAGGAATGCGTCGGGGAGGCTCCACAGGAAACTTGGAGTTTACTGGCACTTCAACCGGGACCTGCAGGTGTTCCAAATTAGGATTCCCTGCCCGGGTGCCAGATTTGACCCCATCATTGTCCCAGAGGAGGCCAGGAGGTCACTCTTTTGGAGGCTGAAAGCCGCACTGAGGACTTCCTTGAGACGGTCCCTAAGCCGCAAACCCGATCAGGGGAAGGTATTTGAGGTATCTTGCCGTAGCCGTGACTCTAATCACTTTTTGCAGGCTGGCAAGTATACCCGATTTGCCGACTGGCGCTTCATTTTCAAGGCGCGACTCGGCACTGTTCCTCTGAATGGCTGTAGACGCTGGGGTCAGGGTGACAGGAGATGCCGGCGGTGTGGTGAACGTGACGAGACGCTCCCACATGTCCTCAACCACTGCCCACATACTAGTGCGGGGTGGAGGGGACGCCATGATGCCGTGCTCAGTCACCTGGCCAGAGCTGTCCCAAGGAGCACAGGGACTGTAAGGATAGATCTAACAGTCCCGGGGGTGGCAGGAAACCTGAGACCAGACCTTGTTGTGGTGAATGAGGCTGAGAAGTCCATTCACATGGTGGATGTGGCCATCCCCTTTGAAAACAGGTACGGGTCACTTGTCGAGGCAAGAAGGGGCAAAATCAGAAAATATCAACATATTGCTGACGAGCTCCGCCTCCAGGGATACAAAGTCACCTTAGATGCTCTAATTGTTGGCGCCCTTGGGTCCTGGGATCATAGCAATGAGAGGGTGATTAAAACCTTAGGTATTTCCCCTCGCTATGCCTAGACTATGCGGCGCCTGATGGTCTCGGACTCGATAAAGTGGTCACGGGACATTTACGTGACCCACGTTACAGGCCATCAACAGTGGGACGGGGGGGCAAGGGGTGGGGGGGTACCCGCAGAGGCCTAGATCCCCGGAGGGTTCATTGTCGGGGTGGGGGGTGCTTGCCGCCTGGGATTTAGTATTAGATTTTGCTGCATGTTTGGAATAGGTGCCAGTGCCAGTTGTTCTTTGTGTAAGTGAGAAATGCTGTGAATTTGTGTAGTGAGGTGAAAACCAGTGAAAAAAATGGTCATTTTAAAATAAGTGTTTGCAATGTATATAAAAAAAAAAAAAGATGAATGAACACTGGCCTGGTGGGGGAAAGCGGAGGTAGCGCTAGGCGAAAAACGCATGTGTAATGTTGGAGGATTTTTTTTTCTGAGAAGCACGAGTTGGCACCTCACGCTGGGGGCGGCAAGCACGAGGAGAGTGGGGGGTGTGAATGTAAGAATTGTTGCGTGAATGGGTAGGGGAATTTAATTTCAAAAAATTGTAAAAACTTTTCAAAGGTTGTGTGAATGTGGCCCACTCTCCTCAAATAGGGAATTTGTTTGTTACTTTTAAGTAGAATTAATGTATTTATAAGAGTGAATAGCATGGAAAAGCTAGGTGATGAAAGGTGGACTCTAATTGTTTGATATTTATTGTATGATTAAAAGCATGTGCATGAACATTATTAAGAGAAGATCCCACCTTATGATACTGCATGTAAAGAATTGGTACTGTGTGAACTTAAATATTTATTAATAAAAAGTTGTCAATCTGTTCTTATCAGCTTAACATCTGATACGTCCCTCATCGAGGGACCAGTTTGTTAAACTGATTTTTGGAAAATGACGGAGTGCTAGGAGCTTGCTCCACCTCTGTCACGGGTTGACCCGGCATTGCAGTACCGCCGGGACCGGCCCACCTAAACACTTGAACTCTCACCTAGAATATAAATAGTAATCAGTCACCGTTGATTGTCGATTGGAGGAAAAATAATTAGTTCAAGTCAAACGGCTTTGCGCTACGATGACCGACAACAAACACAATTATTGTAATTATTAAATTATTTTCTAAAAGTTATACTATTATTATTCTCTTAAGTACTGTCACCGAATAATATGGTAATTCGTTTACGTGTGTGGAAAAAATTGGAGGAAAAATATTGCGTGCGGTTCATTCCCATCGCTTTTACTGTAAGTGTCGCGGCTGGCCGGCCCCCATCCAACTCGTCGACATGCCCGACGACGCCTGACCACATTTGCACTCGCGCGTGCGCGCATTTTCATACTGTCGAAGAAATAACTGAATTATCTTTACAATTATTGCCGTTTTTCATTATTGAATGATAATTTTAGTGTCGGTCGGTCCATTGAACTAGAATTAATTATAAATTATCGTTTAAATTGGAATCCAGTGTTGTGATTATTTTGTCGGGACATTCGTACAGACTGGCCGCAACTCACACTCCCGCCAACGGCCATACCACGTTGAATATACCGGTTCTCGTCCGATCACCGAAGTCAAGCAACGTCGGGCGTGGTTAGTACTTGGATGGGTGACCGCTTGGGAACACCACGTGCTGTTGGCATTCTTTTTTTTCTTGTTTTTGTATTTTATTTGTTTTCTTTTCACTTCTATATTCCCAACTGTTGGTACACTTTTAACAACGTGACGATATAAGTTAATTAATTAATTTTATTTAATGAAATAAAAAATAGAATTAACGGAAACAATTAAAAGTACTCCTATGTACTATAATGTTCAATTGACTTAAAAAATATATAATAATAATAATAATAATAATAACAATAATAATGAAATGAATAAAAATAATATTAGCAGGGTAATGGATTTAAAGTTGCTAATTAATTAATTAGTTAGTTGATATATAAAAATTTACAAATAGAATTTCATTTGTTTAAATAATAACCATGGTAACGAATTAAATTCTGAAATTAAATGACAAAAAAATATAAACAATATTACATATTTAAGTACATTAAATACTAAACTAAATAAATAGTTTATTTTCATGCGAGCGTCATCGAATCGGCCACTTCTTGCATGGGCGACCGCTCGGAGATTTCTATCGCTGGGTGCCAATACGATGGTAATTAAATATTTTACCAACACAAATTTTGAACTTATTTTTTATAAAGTGATTGCTAACGTTGGACGTAAGACGATCTACGACTTAAATCATTTTACTTGATTGACACGCCAAAGTATCGGAGGATTATTAGGGACAGCGCGAACGCAGTCCCCGCTACCAAAAATTACGCGCCCGAGATACCCACATTTGGGGCATTCGCAGGAGTCAGCCCGACCGTAGTGCAATGGAAGGGCCTCATCCTGGGGGAACCGCCTTCTTGATCACGGTAACCCCTACGCCAGGTAAGTATGAGATGTAAAACAGTGAATTGAGCTAGCCTATGAGCCAACATACAGTTATTCGTCCGAGAATCATGTTTGATTTATTCGCTGTTTCACATTAAAACTACACCCAAGTGAAATGTATGTAAATTTCTCTTGTTTATCATCAAATATCACGTGAAAATCAATCAACAAATTGTGGGTTCTTTCTTATTTATACATTTATTTTTGTAAATATTCTACAATCGCTGAAACTGGAGGGCTCGAGCTTGAAGCCAGCGACGCTACCGCTCCACTCGCTCCGTGGCGGACGGCAGAACTGCACCTCAGGTCTCAGACCTCAGGCTCGAGGCTGAGGCTGAGGCTCAGCTCCTAACTGTGAATCTCAAGCGGACCAATATGGCGGCCTATTACAAGGTTTGTTTAAAACAACAACAACTGTGTTTGTGTGGTACTTTTGTTAGTCGGTATAACGATTTTTAGCGGATATTGATTGATGTTAGTATAAATAATAGTAATAAAAATTTAGATTTGTTTATGTTGTTTTTTATGATTGGTTCTCACAGGAATGAATGTATATTCATTTCAGTACTCAATTTATTCACTCGAACCACTGCAAGATCATACTTCACAGGATCATTTCTGTAGTAAGATCTTCATTTAATCACTTCTACCTTGAAGTGTTTACCAGCCACGATGAAGAGTTACGGCTCTTCTCCCTGAGCGTGAGGCAGATATGTCCTGAGTTTTCGTGACTTGGAACGTATCATCGATGATCGTTCAGCCTTCCATTGTGGGAGGTCGGGAGTTGAGCGTTCAGAGTGGTTTGATTTTAAATTTCTTTTATTATACCATTAATATCAGTAGTCATAACGTTTAGGTGGCCCAATCCCATAAGGATCGGGCGCTAATTAAAAATTATTTATAGACTCATCATGTGCTCCCCTCCACGGAAATCTTTAGTAAAAGGCGAAAGATTTATTCGTTTTGAAGGGAAACCAGAGTAAAGCACTTATGTCTGCACTGAGACCCCGACCGAACTTGTTCAACATCATAATTGCGAGAGTCTACCTATTTAATACACGACTAACACTAACAAATGTTCATATTCAGTAATAATTCACATTCCATAACGTTAACATTGAATTTTAGTTACCACAAGTCAAAGAACCGATCTAAAAAAACCATCGACAATTTTTATGCCACGTACAGACACCCAAACTTGACGACTGAGGCAGCCTCAGCCTCGCGTTCGCATCAGTCGGAACCTGAGGGTCCGGAGCCTGAGGTGTAGTACCGGCCGCCGCCACAGCGAGGTGAAGCGCGCTGGCTTCACCTCGGTCGGGTCTCAGGTCTCGCGCGTCGAGCCCTCGAGCCGCCGATTCGCAGCTACACACGTTCAAACCTCATCATCTACCGTCCGCGCCGTCGAGGCGTTACACAGAGGGCCGCCGTGTGTCCGATAAATGAGGTGGTCGCTTACGCACGTGAATTCTGTTAGAACCGATTTGGTTACGAATTTTCTTTTCGTCTCGTTTGAAATTGTTTCTCGCACGAATTGTTTCATACTCGTTTTAACACTCTCCTAAGTTTATATATTACAATTTATCGCTTCTCGGCCTTTTGGCTAAGATCAAAATTACCAACCCAAGTGTGAGATCACTTGGTAGAGCGCCTACTCACGCTTAAAAGCCTTCAGGGCTAATTTTTGAGTAGTAGTGGGATCCGGGGAGTGGTGGGACGCACTCCTGGCAGCTTCGCCCTGCCTAACGGTGAACCCGGTGGGCCCTATCTGAGGCATAGGAGCTTCCCGTGTAAGGCGTCGAGCCTAGGAAGACCTCTCCAACGGTGTTCAATGTGGGGTGATTGCTGACACCCCGTCTGCGCCGTTGGACTCCTACGGTTTTGACCTTTTTCAAAATTCTTTTTCCAAATTTTTTGTGAGTAGTGCGCTATTTTTAGAGTCTTTTTCAAAGCGAGCTGTTGATCATTTTCCAAATTAAATTTTTTCAAATTTAGTTCATTGCCTCTATTATTAAATTATTCCTTGATAGGGACTTAGAGTCGTTTCCAAATTCGTCCTGCCCAACACTTAGAGTTCTTTTCCAAATCTTTTTGAGCCACCCCGACACTTAAATTATTTTTGATAGTTTCTGGCCTACCCCCACCACTTTTAATTAATTTTCGAAATTTAATTAAGCCCCGTGGAAATGCTCCGGACGGTCTCCCAGTCGTTCGCTCCGCTCGTCCTCGATTCAGAGGCGTCCCTTCGGCAACTCATTGAGGAGTTCAGGGGACTGCTTCGGTCTGGCCTCAGGCTCAATGTCTGTGTCCAGGCCTCTTCGTTGACGGGTGGTGGGGATGGCTTGGCGTCTTCCGTGTGCCAGGACTGCGGGGTCAAAGGCCACGCATCCCGCCGATATGGCGGATGCCGATTATTTAAAGTAGATAGTAGGCCGAGAAGTGGGTCACCCCCCCGCCTAGTGGGGCGCCACCATCGTCCGCGCCGGAACCTCATCCAGTGTACCCCACTGATGAGCCCGCCTACCAGCTACTCGCCAGGGAGCCCCAGGGAGCCCTGCTTCTCAAGCCCTGCAGGTGCCGTCCGCCCTGCCGCAGGCCCCACCCCCGAGGAGGCTCACGATGGTGACGCCGTCGCCAAGGCCAACCCCCCCGCCGCGCCAGCCAACCCCCGTCCCGGCCACCCGCCCATCTCCGGTGGCCCAACCCGCAGCGGTCCGGTCTCCAGAGGCCACGCCCCCGCAGCCTTCTGCTCCGCCTGCCCCCGCCCCCGCCCCCGAGGTCCCGGCTGCTGTCACCACACCCCCGCCGGTTGACGCAGGAGACGAGGACGAGGCCACCCCCACTTCAGAGGCCACCATGGCCCGTGTCCAGGAGCTGCGGCGCCGCTGCCAGCGGTATTTTAAGACCGGCGACGCCCGCGCACCCCTGGTTGACAACTGGGAGCAGATCCTGCGGCGAGACTTCAAGCGAAAAGGCAGGTTTATGGATATAGCGGAGCTGTTCTGCGAGATGCCTGCCGAGAATCCAGACTGGCCCGAAGAGTACCACACTATCTACGCGATGATCGACAACATGATCTACGAGAACAAGGAGATTTATGAGGGAGTCCAGGACCGTTGCCGTGCAGTATTGGGATATTCGCCATTTGCAGACCGGATAGACACGCCCGGCTTGGATAACAAGCCGTAGATTATAATAGATTATAAGTTCCCGATCTTGAACTGTGCCCAAAAGCCACCTGCGTGTGGTTTTACACCATTTTTGTCACTCAAGGCTTATTGCCCACATTGTTTTAATATTTTTTGAAAATAAAGGTCAATCTGTTCTTATCAGCTTAACATCTGATACGTCCCTCATCGAGGGACCAGTTTGTTAAACTGATTTTTGGAAAATGACGGAGTGCTAGGAGCTTGCTCCACCTCTGTCACGGGTTGACCCGGCATTGCAGTACCGCCGGGACCGGCCCACCTAAACACTTGAACTCTCACCTAGAATATAAATAGTAATCAGTCACCGTTGATTGTCGATTGGAGGAAAAATAATTAGTTCAAGTCAAACGGCTTTGCGCTACGATGACCGACAACAAACACAATTATTGTAATTATTAAATTATTTTCTAAAAGTTATACTATTATTATTCTCTTAAGTACTGTCACCGAATAATATGGTAATTCGTTTACGTGTGTAAAAAAAATTGGAGGAAAAATATTGCGTGCGGTTCATTCCCATCGCTTTTACTGTAAGTGTCGCGGCTGGCCGGCCCCCATCCAACTCGTCGACATGCCCGACGACGCCTGACCACATTTGCACTCGCGCGTGCGCGCATTTTCATACTGTCGAAGAAATAACTGAATTATCTTTACAATTATTGCCGTTTTTCATTATTGAATGATAATTTTAGTGTCGGTCGGTCCATTGAACTAGAATTAATTATAAATTATCGTTTAAATTGGAATCCAGTGTTGTGATTATTTTGTCGGGACATTCGTACAGACTGGCCGCAACTCACACTCCCGCCAACGGCCATACCACGTTGAATATACCGGTTCTCGTCCGATCACCGAAGTCAAGCAACGTCGGGCGTGGTTAGTACTTGGATGGGTGACCGCTTGGGAACACCACGTGCTGTTGGCATTCTTTTTTTCTTGTTTTTGTATTTTATTTGTTTTCTTTTTCACTTCTATATTCCCAACTGTTGGTACACTTTTAACAACGTGACGATATAAGTTAATTAATTAATTTTATTTAATGAAATAAAAAATAGAATTAACGGAAACAATTAAAAGTACTCCTATGTACTATAATGTTCAATTGACTTAAAAAATATATAATAATAATAATAATAACAATAATAATGAAATGAATAAAAATAATATTAGCAGGGTAATGGATTTAAAGTTGCTAATTAATTAATTAGTTAGTTGATATATAAAAATTTACAAATAGAATTTCATTTGTTTAAATAATAACCATGGTAACGAATTAAATTCTGAAATTAAATGACAAAAAAATATAAACAATATTACATATTTAAGTACATTAAATACTAAACTAAATAAATAGTTTATTTTCATGCGAGCGTCATCGAATCGGCCACTTCTTGCATGGGCGACCGCTCGGAGATTTCTATCGCTGGGTGCCAATACGATGGTAATTAAATATTTTACCAACACAAATTTTGAACTTATTTTTTATAAAGTGATTGCTAACGTTGGACGTAAGACGATCTACGACTTAAATCATTTTACTTGATTGACACGCCAAAGTATCGGAGGATTATTAGGGACAGCGCGAACGCAGTCCCCGCTACCAAAAATTACGCGCCCGAGATACCCACATTTGGGGCATTCGCAGGAGTCAGCCCGACCGTAGTGCAATGGAAGGGCCTCATCCTGGGGGAACCGCCTTCTTGATCACGGTAACCCCTACGCCAGGTAAGTATGAGATGTAAAACAGTGAATTGAGCTAGCCTATGAGCCAACATACAGTTATTCGTCCGAGAATCATGTTTGATTTATTCGCTGTTTCACATTAAAACTACACCCAAGTGAAATGTATGTAAATTTCTCTTGTTTATCATCAAATATCACGTGAAAATCAATCAACAAATTGTGGGTTCTTTCTTATTTATACATTTATTTTTGTAAATATTCTACAATCGCTGAAACTGGAGGGCTCGAGCTTGAAGCCAGCGACGCTACCGCTCCACTCGCTCCGTGGCGGACGGCAGAACTGCACCTCAGGTCTCAGACCTCAGGCTCGAGGCTGAGGCTGAGGCTCAGCTCCTAACTGTGAATCTCAAGCGGACCAATATGGCGGCCTATTACAAGGTTTGTTTAAAACAACAACAACTGTGTTTGTGTGGTACTTTTGTTAGTCGGTATAACGATTTTTAGCGGATATTGATTGATGTTAGTATAAATAATAGTAATAAAAAATTAGATTTGTTTATGTTGTTTTTTATGATTGGTTCTCACAGGAATGAATGTATATTCATTTCAGTACTCAATTTATTCACTCGAACCACTGCAAGATCATACTTCACAGGATCATTTCTGTAGTAAGATCTTCATTTAATCACTTCTACCTTGACGTGTTTACCAGCCACGATGAAGAGTTACGGCTCTTCTCCCTGAGCGTGAGGCAGATATGTCCTGAGTTTTCGTGACTTGGAACGTATCATCGATGATCGTTCAGCCTTCCATTGTGGGAGGTCGGGAGTTGAGCGTTCAGAGTGGTTTGATTTTAAATTTCTTTTATTATACCATTAATATCAGTAGTCATAACGTTTAGGTGGCCCAATCCCATAAGGATCGGGCGCTAATTAAAAATTATTTATAGACTCATCATGTGCTCCCCTCCACGGAAATCTTTAGTAAAAGGCGAAAGATTTATTCGTTTTGAAGGGAAACCAGAGTAAAGCACTTATGTCTGCACTGAGACCCCGACCGAACTTGTTCAACATCATAATTGCGAGAGTCTACCTATTTAATACACGACTAACACTAACAAATGTTCATATTCAGTAATAATTCACATTCCATAACGTTAACATTGAATTTTAGTTACCACAAGTCAAAGAACCGATCTAAAAAAACCATCGACAATTTTTATGCCACGTACAGACACCCAAACTTGACGACTGAGGCAGCCTCAGCCTCGCGTTCGCATCAGTCGGAACCTGAGGGTCCGGAGCCTGAGGTGTAGTACCGGCCGCCGCCACAGCGAGGTGAAGCGCGCTGGCTTCACCTCGGTCGGGTCTCAGGTCTCGCGCGTCGAGCCCTCGAGCCGCCGATTCGCAGCTACACACGTTCAAACCTCATCATCTACCGTCCGCGCCGTCGAGGCGTTACACAGAGGGCCGCCGTGTGTCCGATAAATGAGGTGGTCGCTTACGCACGTGAATTCTGTTAGAACCGATTTGGTTACGAATTTTCTTTTCGTCTCGTTTGAAATTGTTTCTCGCACGAATTGTTTCATACTCGTTTTAACACTCTCCTAAGTTTATATATTACAATTTATCGCTTCTCGGCCTTTTGGCTAAGATCAAAATTACCAACCCAAGTGTGAGATCACTTGGTAGAGCGCCTACTCACGCTTAAAAGCCTTCAGGGCTAATTTTTTAGTAGTAGTGGGATCCGGGGAGTGGTGGGACGCACTCCTGGCAGCTTCGCCCTGCCTAACGGTGAACCCGGTGGGCCCTATCTGAGGCATAGGAGCTTCCCGTGTAAGGCGTCGAGCCTAGGAAGACCTCTCCAACGGTGTTCAATGTGGGGTGATTGCTGACACCCCGTCTGCGCCGTTGGACTCCTACGGTTTTGACCTTTTTCAAAATTCTTTTTCCAAATTTTTTGTGAGTAGTGCGCTATTTTTAGAGTCTTTTTCAAAGCGAGCTGTTGATCATTTTCCAAATTAAATTTTTTCAAATTTAGTTCATTGCCTCTATTATTAAATTATTCCTTGATAGGGACTTAGAGTCGTTTCCAAATTCGTCCTGCCCAACACTTAGAGTTCTTTTCCAAATCTTTTTGAGCCACCCCGACACTTAAATTATTTTTGATAGTTTCTGGCCTACCCCCACCACTTTTAATTAATTTTCGAAATTTAATTAAGCCCCGTGGAAATGCTCCGGACGGTCTCCCAGTCGTTCGCTCCGCTCGTCCTCGATTCAGAGGCGTCCCTTCGGCAACTCATTGAGGAGTTCAGGGGACTGCTTCGGTCTGGCCTCAGGCTCAATGTCTGTGTCCAGGCCTCTTCGTTGACGGGTGGTGGGGATGGCTTGGCGTCTTCCGTGTGCCAGGACTGCGGGGTCAAAGGCCACGCATCCCGCCGATATGGCGGATGCCGATTATTTAAAGTAGATAGTAGGCCGAGAAGTGGGTCACCCCCCCGCCTAGTGGGGCGCCACCATCGTCCGCGCCGGAACCTCATCCAGTGTACCCCACTGATGAGCCCGCCTACCAGCTACTCGCCAGGGAGCCCCAGGGAGCCCTGCTTCTCAAGCCCTGCAGGTGCCGTCCGCCCTGCCGCAGGCCCCACCCCCGAGGAGGCTCACGATGGTGACGCCGTCGCCAAGGCCAACCCCCCCGCCGCGCCAGCCAACCCCCGTCCCGGCCACCCGCCCATCTCCGGTGGCCCAACCCGCAGCGGTCCGGTCTCCAGAGGCCACGCCCCCGCAGCCTTCTGCTCCGCCTGCCCCCGCCCCCGCCCCCGAGGTCCCGGC
This sequence comes from Neoaliturus tenellus, assembly GCA_030545055.2. Classification (NCBI taxonomy): domain Eukaryota; kingdom Metazoa; phylum Arthropoda; class Insecta; order Hemiptera; family Cicadellidae; genus Neoaliturus; species Neoaliturus tenellus. The sequence goes on from CM061531.1 coordinate 248,297,235, forward strand.
TGCTGTCACCACACCCCCGCCGGTTGACGCAGGAGACGAGGACGAGGCCACCCCCACTTCAGAGGCCACCATGGCCCGTGTCCAGGAGCTGCGGCGCCGCTGCCAGCGGTATTTTAAGACCGGCGACGCCCGCGCACCCCTGGTTGACAACTGGGAGCAGATCCTGCGGCGAGACTTCAAGCGAAAAGGCAGGTTTATGGATATAGCGGAGCTGTTCTGCGAGATGCCTGCCGAGAATCCAGACTGGCCCGAAGAGTACCACACTATCTACGCGATGATCGACAACATGATCTACGAGAACAAGGAGATTTATGAGGGAGTCCAGGACCGTTGCCGTGCAGTATTGGGATATTCGCCATTTGCAGACCGGATAGACACGCCCGGCTTGGATAACAAGCCGTAGATTATAATAGATTATAAGTTCCCGATCTTGAACTGTGCCCAAAAGCCACCTGCGTGTGGTTTTACACCATTTTTGTCACTCAAGGCTTATTGCCCACATTGTTTTAATATTTTTTGAAAATAAAGGTCAATCTGTTCTTATCAGCTTAACATCTGATACGTCCCTCATCGAGGGACCAGTTTGTTAAACTGATTTTTGGAAAATGACGGAGTGCTAGGAGCTTGCTCCACCTCTGTCACGGGTTGACCCGGCATTGCAGTACCGCCGGGACCGGCCCACCTAAACACTTGAACTCTCACCTAGAATATAAATAGTAATCAGTCACCGTTGATTGTCGATTGGAGGAAAAATAATTAGTTCAAGTCAAACGGCTTTGCGCTACGATGACCGACAACAAACACAATTATTGTAATTATTAAATTATTTTCTAAAAGTTATACTATTATTATTCTCTTAAGTACTGTCACCGAATAATATGGTAATTCGTTTACGTGTGTGGAAAAAATTGGAGGAAAAATATTGCGTGCGGTTCATTCCCATCGCTTTTACTGTAAGTGTCGCGGCTGGCCGGCCCCCATCCAACTCGTCGACATGCCCGACGATTGTACGACTTTATGTCTGAATTTTACCTGCTCCCGTTGGGGCGCAGTAAAAATATTTTCGAGGGTACGACTTTGTGTCGTCGCTGCCGCTTGAGGCGGGCGACGACACAAAGTCGTACCCTGGCTAATCTCCTCTCTCACTCTCTCTCAGCTTGCCTACCTGCATAGCCTGAGGTGTAGGCTTTGCTTTGGCGCACAGGTCTGCTCTCTCGGCGTCGGCGGACACCCCACATTGATTATGCTATTTATCTTTCCTTACTAAAATCTTACAATAAAGTAGTTTTTCGATATAGAAATAGTATAATTCGTTTCAACTAATGGACGCTAAAAGCATAACACTAAAATATAATCAGGGGTTTTCACATAGAGGCAATGTTATTAAATAACATTGACAAAAACTGACTTAATCTGAACTTTTTGTTCTGTATCTGAACAACATCAACTGAGTGAAAAAACACCCTTAGGCCAACATATACAGCAAATTCAATTAAGTACTATACATTTATTAAATGTTACTGTTACCTTTATTGATCCCTTTAATACTTCCTCCGTGTGGGTTGTGTTTTTCTGTGTTGGGAAAGCGTCAATCCATTTTATTGCCCTTTTCAGTTTACTCATTTTTTTAAAACTTTACATTTAGTTTTAAAACGTCTAAATTTTACATATTTCTTTTTTGAAGAATACTATGCATTAGTCAACCTCATTCTAATATTTGTAATGATAGATTACGTTATGTATAAATGTTATCAAAGTGTTAAGTAAATTGAAATGGAATCAAAACAATCTTTTTATATAATAAAATAGTGCATTTAAGGGTCTAGAGAGAAACGATGAACGGATCAAGGATATTTTGATATCAATGGATTTCTTATGGTCCCCGAGGGGAAAAATATGGCACCCCTGAGAATATGCCTTAAAACTCTGTAAAATGAATTTTAAACTTTATTTAGACCAATCGAAGACGTTATTTTGTCGATTGGTTTACTGCTCCTGGTGATCCATGTCCTACACTAATATTTCATACCACTGCTGATTTAAAAAATAAATTTAGTAAACAAAGCAGACAACTCCAATTCTCCACCATTATTGTCAGACGATAAAAATTTCAACAAAAGATTGTTTATGTAGTTACTTTGAGAGTGGTAAAATAAATAGTTAACGTTTGCTATGATTAAGTGAAATTTCGGTTACTATATAAATAGAGTTTACTTATTGTATTTACTATAGGCCTTTTTAAACTTATGGTTTACAGATTAATTTGTTTACACTACTTATATGTTTTTTTATCTTAACTATAAATTAATGAAATGTTATTTTTGAAAATAAAAATAAATAAATTTTAGTACATATTGAGTGATTATTTTTGTTATAATTAAATTATGTAACTTCTTAAAATTGTCATGTAGGATAATGTGATTCTTACCGTTTAGTTTACTGGTCTAACTAATGTACAAAAGGGTGTACAAAAATTTGAAGGTACAGGAGATGAACTATGAATAAATATAATTAAAAGACTCAAGAAGAAATACTAAGACTTAGGAAGGAGATATAAATAAAGTGCAATTGCAATCAAGAGACCAAGAAAACCCCTTTTGAATAGTGAGTGACGTTTAAAAGAATCATAATACTGTACCATTGTTTATATTAGGCATGAACCTTATCACACCAATGATCAGGCCGGTATTACACTATCATAGTTCTATGAAATAAATCTAATATCGTTGATAAAAATATTACAATAATAAGAGAATAATAAAATATCTTAATACAATAAGATGACATCTTAAAATAATAAGAATAAAGCAAACAATTAGTTTAATTTTGTTATTGTGATTTGTCTACTAATATAACCTTAATTTGCATGAATTAGTCTATATTCACATCTAACAACTACAATTGGGATAATTTCACTCCTTTCCTACGCGAAGTGTCATTGATCTCTAGCTGTCAGTCCCTCGTTAAACCTCCCCTCTCGGGGTACGACAACATGTCGTCGCCCGCCTCAAGCGGCAGCGACGACATGTTGTCGTACCCCCGCAGAGCAGGTATGGTGCGGCCGCAGGTAAAATTGGCCACGACGACATGTTGTCGCTTTACCATGCCCGACGACGCCTGACCACATTTGCACTCGCGCGCGCGCGCGCGCTCATTTTCATACTGTCGAAGAAATAACTGAATTATCTTTACAATTATTGCCGTTTTTCATTATTGAATGATAATTTTAGTGTCGGTCGGTCCATTGAACTAGAATTAATTATAAATTATCGTTTAAATTGGAATCCAGTGTTGTGATTATTTTGTCGGGACATTCGTACAGACTGGCCGCAACTCACACTCCCGCCAACGGCCATACCACGTTGAATATACCGGTTCTCGTCCGATCACCGAAGTCAAGCAACGTCGGGCGTGGTTAGTACTTGGATGGGTGACCGCTTGGGAACACCACGTGCTGTTGGCATTCTTTTTTTTTCTTGTTTTTGTATTTTATTTGTTTTCTTTTTCACTTCTATATTCCCAACTGTTGGTACACTTTTAACAACGTGACGATATAAGTTAATTAATTAATTTTATTTAATGAAATAAAAAATAGAATTAACGGAAACAATTAAAAGTACTCCTATGTACTATAATGTTCAATTGACTTAAAAGATATATAATAATAATAATAATAATAATAATAACAATAATAATGAAATGAATAAAAATAATATTAGCAGGGTAATGGATTTAAAGTTGCTAATTAATTAATTAGTTAGTTGATATATAAAAATTTACAAATAGAATTTCATTTGTTTAAATAATAACCATGGTAACGAATTAAATTCTGAAATTAAATGACAAAAAAATATAAACAATATTACATATTTAAGTACATTAAATACTAAACTAAATAAATAGTTTATTTTCATGCGAGCGTCATCGAATCGGCCACTTCTTGCATGGGCGACCGCTCGGAGATTTCTATCGCTGGGTGCCAATACGATGGTAATTAAATATTTTACCAACACAAATTTTGAACTTATTTTTTATAAAGTGATTGCTAACGTTGGACGTAAGACGATCTACGACTTAAATCATTTTACTTGATTGACACGCCAAAGTATCGGAGGATTATTAGGGACAGCGCGAACGCAGTCCCCGCTACCAAAAATTACGCGCCCGAGATACCCACATTTGGGGCATTCGCAGGAGTCAGCCCGACCGTAGTGCAATGGAAGGGCCTCATCCTGGGGGAACCGCCTTCTTGATCACGGTAACCCCTACGCCAGGTAAGTATGAGATGTAAAACAGTGAATTGAGCTAGCCTATGAGCCAACATACAGTTATTCGTCCGAGAATCATGTTTGATTTATTCGCTGTTTCACATTAAAACTACACCCAAGTGAAATGTATGTAAATTTCTCTTGTTTATCATCAAATATCACGTGAAAATCAATCAACAAATTGTGGGTTCTTTCTTATTTATACATTTATTTTTGTAAATATTCTACAATCGCTGAAACTGGAGGGCTCGAGCTTGAAGCCAGCGACGCTACCGCTCCACTCGCTCCGTGGCGGACGGCAGAACTGCACCTCAGGTCTCAGACCTCAGGCTCGAGGCTGAGGCTGAGGCTCAGCTCCTAACTGTGAATCTCAAGCGGACCAATATGGCGGCCTATTACAAGGTTTGTTTAAAACAACAACAACTGTGTTTGTGTGGTACTTTTGTTAGTCGGTATAACGATTTTTAGCGGATATTGATTGATGTTAGTATAAATAATAGTAATAAAAATTTAGATTTGTTTATGTTGTTTTTTATGATTGGTTCTCACAGGAATGAATGTATATTCATTTCAGTACTCAATTTATTCACTCGAACCACTGCAAGATCATACTTCACAGGATCATTTCTGTAGTAAGATCTTCATTTAATCACTTCTACCTTGAAGTGTTTACCAGCCACGATGAAGAGTTACGGCTCTTCTCCCTGAGCGTGAGGCAGATATGTCCTGAGTTTTCGTGACTTGGAACGTATCATCGATGATCGTTCAGCCTTCCATTGTGGGAGGTCGGGAGTTGAGCGTTCAGAGTGGTTTGATTTTAAATTTCTTTTATTATACCATTAATATCAGTAGTCATAACGTTTAGGTGGCCCAATCCCATAAGGATCGGGCGCTAATTAAAAATTATTTATAGACTCATCATGTGCTCCCCTCCACGGAAATCTTTAGTAAAAGGCGAAAGATTTATTCGTTTTGAAGGGAAACCAGAGTATAGCACTTATGTCTGCACTGAGACCCCGACCGAACTTGTTCAACATCATAATTGCGAGAGTCTACCTATTTAATACACGACTAACACTAACAAATGTTCATATTCAGTAATAATTCACATTCCATAACGTTAACATTGAATTTTAGTTACCACAAGTCAAAGAACCGATCTAAAAAAACCATCGACAATTTTTATGCCACGTACAGACACCCAAACTTGACGACTGAGGCAGCCTCAGCCTCGCGTTCGCATCAGTCGGAACCTGAGGGTCCGGAGCCTGAGGTGTAGTACCGGCCGCCGCCACAGCGAGGTGAAGCGCGCTGGCTTCACCTCGGTCGGGTCTCAGGTCTCGCGCGTCGAGCCCTCGAGCCGCCGATTCGCAGCTACACACGTTCAAACCTCATCATCTACCGTCCGCGCCGTCGAGGCGTTACACAGAGGGCCGCCGTGTGTCCGATAAATGAGGTGGTCGCTTACGCACGTGAATTCTGTTAGAACCGATTTGGTTACGAATTTTCTTTTCGTCTCGTTTGAAATTGTTTCTCGCACGAATTGTTTCATACTCGTTTTAACACTCTCTTAAGTTTATATATTACAATTTATCGCTTCTCGGCCTTTTGGCTAAGATCAAAATTACCAACCCAAGTGTGAGATCACTTGGTAGAGCGCCTACTCACGCTTAAAAGCCTTCAGGGCTAATTTTTGAGTAGTAGTGGGATCCGGGGAGTGGTGGGACGCACTCCTGGCAGCTTCGCCCTGCCTAACGGTGAACCCGGTGGGCCCTATCTGAGGCATAGGAGCTTCCCGTGTAAGGCGTCGAGCCTAGGAAGACCTCTCCAACGGTGTTCAATGTGGGGTGATTGCTGACACCCCGTCTGCGCCGTTGGACTCCTACGGTTTTGACCTTTTTCAAAATTCTTTTTCCAAATTTTTTGTGAGTAGTGCGCTATTTTTAGAGTCTTTTTCAAAGCGAGCTGTTGATCATTTTCCAAATTAAATTTTTTCAAATTTAGTTCATTGCCTCTATTATTAAATTATTCCTTGATAGGGACTTAGAGTCGTTTCCAAATTCGTCCTGCCCAACACTTAGAGTTCTTTTCCAAATCTTTTTGAGCCACCCCGACACTTAAATTATTTTTGATAGTTTCTGGCCTACCCCCACCACTTTTAATTAATTTTCGAAATTTAATTAAGCCCCGTGGAAATGCTCCGGACGGTCTCCCAGTCGTTCGCTCCGCTCGTCCTCGATTCAGAGGCGTCCCTTCGGCAACTCATTGAGGAGTTCAGGGGACTGCTTCGGTCTGGCCTCAGGCTCAATGTCTGTGTCCAGGCCTCTTCGTTGACGGGTGGTGGGGATGGCTTGGCGTCTTCCGTGTGCCAGGACTGCGGGGTCAAAGGCCACGCATCCCGCCGATATGGCGGATGCCGATTATTTAAAGTAGATAGTAGGCCGAGAAGTGGGTCACCCCCCCGCCTAGTGGGGCGCCACCATCGTCCGCGCCGGAACCTCATCCAGTGTACCCCACTGATGAGCCCGCCTACCAGCTACTCGCCAGGGAGCCCTGCTTCTCAAGCCCTGCAGGTGCCGTCCGCCCTGCCGCAGGCCCCACCCCCGAGGAGGCTCACGATGGTGACGCCGTCGCCAAGGCCAACCCCCCCGCCGCGCCAGCCAACCCCCGTCCCGGCCACCCGCCCATCTCCGGTGGCCCAACCCGCAGCGGTCCGGTCTCCAGAGGCCACGCCCCCGCAGCCTTCTGCTCCGCCTGCCCCCGCCCCCGCCCCCGAGGTCCCGGCTGCTGTCACCACACCCCCGCCGGTTGACGCAGGAGACGAGGACGAGGCCACCCCCACTTCAGAGGCCACCATGGCCCGTGTCCAGGAGCTGCGGCGCCGCTGCCAGCGGTATTTTAAGACCGGCGACGCCCGCGCACCCCTGGTTGACAACTGGGAGCAGATCCTGCGGCGAGACTTCAAGCGAAAAGGCAGGTTTATGGATATAGCGGAGCTGTTCTGCGAGATGCCTGCCGAGAATCCAGACTGGCCCGAAGAGTACCACACTATCTACGCGATGATCGACAACATGATCTACGAGAACAAGGAGATTTATGAGGGAGTCCAGGACCGTTGCCGTGCAGTATTGGGATATTCGCCATTTGCAGACCGGATAGACACGCCCGGCTTGGATAACAAGCCGTAGATTATAATAGATTATAAGTTCCCGATCTTGAACTGTGCCCAAAAGCCACCTGCGTGTGGTTTTACACCATTTTTGTCACTCAAGGCTTATTGCCCACATTGTTTTAATATTTTTTGAAAATAAAGGTCAATCTGTTCTTATCAGCTTAACATCTGATACGTCCCTCATCGAGGGACCAGTTTGTTAAACTGATTTTTGGAAAATGACGGAGTGCTAGGAGCTTGCTCCACCTCTGTCACGGGTTGACCCGGCATTGCAGTACCGCCGGGACCGGCCCACCTAAACACTTGAACTCTCACCTAGAATATAAATAGTAATCAGTCACCGTTGATTGTCGATTGGAGGAAAAATAATTAGTTCAAGTCAAACGGCTTTGCGCTACGATGACCGACAACAAACACAATTATTGTAATTATTAAATTATTTTCTAAAAGTTATACTATTATTATTCTCTTAAGTACTGTCACCGAATAATATGGTAATTCGTTTACGTGTGTGGAAAAAATTGGAGGAAAAATATTGCGTGCGGTTCATTCCCATCGCTTTTACTGTAAGTGTCGCGGCTGGCCGGCCCCCATCCAACTCGTCGACATGCCCGACGACGCTCATTTTCATACTGTCGAAGAAATAACTGAATTATCTTTACAATTATTGCCGTTTTTCATTATTGAATGATAATTTTAGTGTCGGTCGGTCCATTGAACTAGAATTAATTATAAATTATCGTTTAAATTGGAATCCAGTGTTGTGATTATTTTGTCGGGACATTCGTACAGACTGGCCGCAACTCACACTCCCGCCAACGGCCATACCACGTTGAATATACCGGTTCTCGTCCGATCACCGAAGTCAAGCAACGTCGGGCGTGGTTAGTACTTGGATGGGTGACCGCTTGGGAACACCACGTGCTGTTGGCATTCTTTTTTTTCTTGTTTTTGTATTTTATTTGTTTTCTTTTTCACTTTTATATTCCCAACTGTTGGTACACTTTTAACAACGTGACGATATAAGTTAATTAATTAATTTTATTTAATGAAATAAAAAATAGAATTAACGGAAACAATTAAAAGTACTCCTATGTACTATAATGTTCAATTGACTTAAAAAATATATAATAATAATAATAATAATAATAACAATAATAATGAAATGAATAAAAATAATATTAGCAGGGTAATGGATTTAAAGTTGCTAATTAATTAATTAGTTAGTTGATATATAAAAATTTACAAATAGAATTTCATTTGTTTAAATAATAACCATGGTAACGAATTAAATTCTGAAATTAAATGACAAAAAAATATAAACAATATTACATATTTAAGTACATTAAATACTAAACTAAATAAATAGTTTATTTTCATGCGAGCGTCATCGAATCGGCCACTTCTTGCATGGGCGACCGCTCGGAGATTTCTATCGCTGGGTGCCAATACGATGGTAATTAAATATTTTACCAACACAAATTTTGAACTTATTTTTTATAAAGTGATTGCTAACGTTGGACGTAAGACGATCTACGACTTAAATCATTTTACTTGATTGACACGCCAAAGTATCGGAGGATTATTAGGGACAGCGCGAACGCAGTCCCCGCTACCAAAAATTACGCGCCCGAGATACCCACATTTGGGGCATTCGCAGGAGTCAGCCCGACCGTAGTGCAATGGAAGGGCCTCATCCTGGGGGAACCGCCTTCTTGATCACGGTAACCCCTACGCCAGGTAAGTATGAGATGTAAAACAGTGAATTGAGCTAGCCTATGAGCCAACATACAGTTATTCGTCCGAGAATCATGTTTGATTTATTCGCTGTTTCACATTAAAACTACACCCAAGTGAAATGTATGTAAATTTCTCTTGTTTATCATCAAATATCACGTGAAAATCAATCAACAAATTGTGGGTTCTTTCTTATTTATACATTTATTTTTGTAAATATTCTACAATCGCTGAAACTGGAGGGCTCGAGCTTGAAGCCAGCGACGCTACCGCTCCACTCGCTCCGTGGCGGACGGCAGAACTGCACCTCAGGTCTCAGACCTCAGGCTCGAGGCTGAGGCTGAGGCTCAGCTCCTAACTGTGAATCTCAAGCGGACCAATATGGCGGCCTATTACAAGGTTTGTTTAAAACAACAACAACTGTGTTTGTGTGGTACTTTTGTTAGTCGGTATAACGATTTTTAGCGGATATTGATTGATGTTAGTATAAATAATAGTAATAAAAATTTAGATTTGTTTATGTTGTTTTTTATGATTGGTTCTCACAGGAATGAATGTATATTCATTTCAGTACTCAATTTATTCACTCAAACCACTGCAAGATCATACTTCACAGGATCATTTCTGTAGTAAGATCTTCATTTAATCACTTCTACCTTGAAGTGTTTACTAGCCACGATGAAGAGTTACGGCTCTTCTCCCTGAGCGTGAGGCAGATATAGTAGTGCAAAAGTAAGGCTGCTGGCTCACTTCAAGGTCACCTGAGCGATGACGTCATCGAGGTCAATGACCCCACTGATGACGTCATCGATGACGTCATCGATGACGCAATCGATGACGTCATCACTAATGACGTCACATCCATGACGTCACACCCATGACGTCACAGAAATGACGTGCGGATGACGTCATCACCCCTTACGTCACCAAAATGACGTCATCGATGTCACAAAGGTCAAGGTCACGCTGAAACCTAAAATTTTTCGGCACTTTTGCGGTTTCTCGCACTACGCTCCGAGTTTTAGTCCGGTTCCCATGACCTTGACGACTTGGAGCGAATTTGCGATGAGAAACAGCAAAAGTGCAGAGGAAACTTGAAGTTTGCAACGTGACTCTGCCTAAACCGTCATGTGACACCGCTCGGGTGACCTTGAACTAGCCCAGCTGCCTTACTTTAGACCAGTACTACAACCGCGATGTGCACCCTACGACAGACACCGAGCGACTGACTGTCCGGCCCCGCGCACTCTAGGTATATGGGAAGTGGTGGGGGAAATTGTGATAACCTTGGGAAACTTGAAAATGTCAAGCCGGGTAGCACCGTTTCGGTGCTACCTTAAAGTTACATGCTAAAGTGTGATGACCTTGAGTTAAAACATAGAAATACTACAAGTTGATACCTTCCCAGAGTTAAAGTGTGATGACCTTGAGTCAAAACACAGAAAAAATACAAGTTGATGCAGTCTCAGAGTTAAAGTGTGGTGACCTTGAGCTAAAATACTGAAGTACTACAAGTCGATATTGCCCCAGAGTTAAAGTGTGATGACCTTGAGTCAAAACATAGAAATACTACAAGTTGATACCATCCCAGAGTTAAGTGAGATGACCTTGAGTCAAAACACAGAAATAATACAAGTTGATGCAGTCCCAGAGTTAAAGTGTGATGACCTTGAAGTTGTAGAAGTGTGGTGACTTTGAACTACCCCAAATTGTCAGGAATTGGAGTAGCAACCGCGATGTGCACCCTACGACGGACACCGAGCGACTGACTGTCCAGCCCTGCGCACTCTAGGTATATGGGAAGTGGTGGGGGAAATCTCAAGGTCATCCAAATTGGGTTTTAAAAAAATAAGAAACTCTAAACCTCATGCTCCTCTTCTTCCCTTTCCACCTTATTTGTAGTATATATGGTTGACGATGGTAAATTTGACAAATACTCCAGTGATTGTTGATCGTCTTGCTGCAGTATAACTTCAGACCAATCATAATCTAAAGTGACCTTGAGCTTTATTCCCGGGTTGTCGAGGAGAATAGACTTCATCCAATCGCAGATGGTTTCTAAATAATGCACGTTGTCGATTGTCAATTTCCAATTCGTATTGGGTACATCTTCGGTGGAAGACATGGCATTGCAAGCAGGTGTGTCCGCCATGGTTGTTGGAGGAGGAATGATGCTTGGTGCAGCGAGCAATGCTGGTATTACAGAGTAGTGGGGGAAATTTCAAAGTCATCCAAATGGAGTTTTTTAAAAAAAGGAAACTTTTTCTATTTACTTATAACATAACCACTTAAAACTAAAAGGATTGGGATCAACAGTACGTTTAATCACCATATTCGTTATATTCTTCCTGTTTCTCAGTTTTCACCTCCGCCCGGATAGTACCTCCACTCTTTAGCTCCTTTTCGGCTTCTTCTAGTTGCTGGGTAATCGCCATCTGACATTGAAGTTCAAAATCATCACGCGGCACAGATCCGCAAATATCCATCTGAGCCAACCAGAGCTGCCTGAGGTTCTTTTCCTTTTCCTCGACAGCTTCGACGGCTGCATGTAATTCCTTTTCTGTAATAGAGGAGTCCCACAATTGTTGATCATCGGTTTTGTTGACAACCTCCTTTTCAGACTCCTTGTACAAATTGTTCAGCTCCTGCTGAGTCTTAATGGTTACCTCCTCGTAACTAGCACAACCTACATTGAGAGACATCTTGATGTTGTACGGTTGACCGTTGGAGTTGAAATGAGGCTGAGGCACAGCGCTTGGGGGTACTATGAAAAAGTGGTGGGGGAAGTTTCAAGGTCATCCAAATTGTGTTTTAAAAAATCCTATCTTGTTACTGAGCACATATGTCAGTAACAAGATAGGTGTTTTTTTCTCTTTTACATCTTTAATATAACAAATAAATAAACATATTCTACAATGGTAAGACGAAAGAAGACAACTGCTAGTCAGCTGAAATAATCCAAAGTCTGGCTCGCTTCAGTCTTCATGGACGCCGGTGATGAAGTCGCTGGAGAAGAGTAATGTTCAGACTCTTCTTTTGGGTGTCGGAGATTGCGTATATTGCAAGCGTAGACTTGCACATTTATACGGTAGCCTCGCGCCACCATCAGCTGCAACTCCTTGTACAAGTCGTTCAGCTCCTGCTGAGTCTTAATGGTTACCTCCTCGTAACTAGCACAACTTACATTGAGAGACATCTTGATGTTGTACGGTTGACCGTCGGAGTTGAAATGAAGCTGAGGCACAGCGCTTGGGGGTACTATAAAAAGTGGTGGGGGTGTTTGCATCGAAGCAGGTTTAACCTTTAGCTTGGTGGTGGGGGTAACTGTGAAATGCAAAGGTCAAAGGTCAAGGTCACCCGCGAAGTTAAAAAAAAATGCAACATATCAATATGTGACAAACTTCACATATTGATATGTTGCATTTTTTGTCTTTTATGGTTTATTTATTTATAAAACATTACAATAACATATGTACAACAGTAAAATTAAAATCTAACACTGCTGCTTGTCGGCGATGTGGATGGTCAACTCGGTGGAATTGCTACCCGTGCAACCGTGGGAAACCAGGTAGAGACAGCCGGGTTGGATGGAGCGCAGATCCTCGTTCTGGAGGAGATGGACGAACCGTTTCGGCAGGTAGACTTGGAACTTGGGCTCATCCCCCGGAGTGAACGGTGCCTCGCTAAGACTGCAGCAAATGGCCTCTCCAACTGAAGTCTCCATCTTCTTCATGGCGTGGATAATGTAGTGCTTCTCGTCTTTAAGTTCGGAACACTTCTTGACGGGTAGTATGGTAGATTTGGAGTGAGCATTGAACTGCTCAACCAAAGTTTGCAGGAACTGGTGAGATGCCATGGTTGAGTTAAAGATTGTCTTCTTCTTCGTCTTCTTGCTGGGAGATGTTGTCGTCTCGGAATCTCGAGTAATACTCATGCCAGGTCCCGGTCTGCTCCTCACTTATATAACCCCCGTCACCCCCACCACTCCCCACTTCCCCACTTTGAAGGTAAGATGCGAGTTTATAGGCGTTTTTTAAAGCGCAATGTCTATCTTTTTCATGTTCTGGACTTTTAGTACAAATACAAACATTTTCCATCGTATACTTGTAGTTTTTATCCAAGTCCACATCATTAACCGGAACATGAGTAAATTCTTCGATCCATCTCTTCTTTTCCAGTCCTTTTGTATAAATATTGGTAAACCTGTTTGAAAACTGATGCATGATGTTATATAAGTCCGTGTAACTTGCAAAACCATCATACCAATCGATATGATGGAAATATTTTGAAATCCACCTGTTGGTAGTAGCGGCTTTGCTAGTTAATGATGAATAAGAACATGGTGGTTTGAACAAAAATGTATATGGAACACTTGTATTGATATCGAAAAACACAAGTTCTTTTATGATAAATCTATCATCATTACCCCGAAACGCTTGGAACTCAATTATACCAGGTTTGGACTTTACTTGTTCTTCTTCCTTGTCCATTGCAAAGATCACTCGTCTGCTCATGACGAAGTCCAAAGGTCAACTGAATTCCACACCACGGTAGGTACGACTTTTATACCTGGCCGTACAGTTGTTGGCGCGTTGGTGTATATTTAACGTGGGCACCGTCCCCGGTAGGCCTAACCCCACAAAGTGTTTGATATTGTTTTAAAAACCAACCATTGTCATCTAAGTTTCCATCTTTACATTCTCCTTGTTTTCATTTTCATCACTAACACTTGATTCTTCTCCTCCTTCTTCCTCTTCTTCCTGTTTTACTGATTTCTTATGTAGTTGAGCGTATTTTTCCAACTGTCTCCACATTTGTACTTCATGAGGAACCCTATTAAATATAGAAGTATCCACAGGTCCGTACAATATAGGTGCGTCCGGTTGTTTGTCCAAAGTGTCTTCCAAATAATCTTTAATAATAGAACTTGAAAACACTAGTTGTCTCAAGTATCTTGTTATTGGTTCAGTTGCACAGGTTAGAATAAAAAACTCTTCTCGATTAAGTTGAATCTTGTTATCATGTCTTGTTGTGTCTCTAAACCGCAATTGATGGTCACCACGATTCTTTATAATATCAATTTCCACATTTGAATCCAAAAGTCCTACTCTTGTCTTTCTTCCATACATGTTACTAGTTAAATAGCATTCTAGCAGATGCAAGTGCTTCATAAAAGATTCCCAAGCACTATCGGTGAACAAAATCATTTTGGGTCCATGAGTCAAAATTACAGTAGGTGAATAATCCGTCGATTTCATAACACCGATTAAAACACTTTTGTCCAAACTGGATGAGATTGGATAAAATATTCGCAAGAATACCTCACTCAATATGTTAGGAGAAATATTATCTTCAGTATCCCTTTTCTTCTTCTGTGCATTCTTTCTTCTTTTACCTTTTTCCTCAACATTATTACTGCCGTGGAGTTGTCCGCAAGCGTTGTGTTCATCTCCCTCCGGTTGACCTTGAAGATCTAAAAAGTCGGATATCTCCTTCTCAATATCTACTACATTTTCTTGTGTACCACTAGGAGAAGCCATATTGAATAAGATGCTACCCATACAAGAACAGGCAACAAACTGATGAGGAGCGACCTGAACACTCTGCTTTTATACTCGCGGAATGCATTGGAATGTAACTAAACCGGTTTTTTACAATACATTTTTAACAATTCCAGTTAAAGGTGTGTATGTTACGATTTTATCATGTAGAATTAAACAGTATGCAGTTGTATTAGCCGATATAGGCGCGTTGAATTCCATTTCTATTTTTATATCTACACTTGATGATTTTACCGATTCATTTTGTTTAGAACAATCGATTACAACTATAGGGTAACCATCTAAGTATTTTTCTGGTGATAGTAAAGGTGCATTCGTTTTACCATAATATGAACTTTGGAATCTTGCATACATATCGTACAATATGCTGTACTTTTTATTAGCGAATGACACATTTAAATTATCGTATGGAAAAAATTGTGAATTTAAATAAACTTTAATATTTTTCAAGTTGCAATGATCAAATTGGCCTGCATGTTTGGTGATGGTGTCTCTTCTGCCTGTTTGTAAACCAAATATAATATACCTGGCTCGTTCCATATAATTAGATGTTTTAACTGTCCAAGTGTGTCGATCCGTAGTTGGCAAGCTGGGATGTTCATGAAATTCCCAACTTCTAAAAGGAATTACAATATCACGATCAGCCTTTAACTTTCTTAATAGTAGCATTCTATGCTCGTCAGCTAATTTTACATGTGGAACTCTCCATACAATTTTGTCTAATGTTAATTTCCATTCTAAAGTTGCATCTGTTGTACCGTCTGGAGCTTTAATAATATCTTTATCGTTTGAAGATCTCAACAAAACTAATTCTTGTTTAACGTTTAATATTATTTTCCTATAATCTTCAGCAAAACCAAGCAACAAACGTAACGGAATATGAAAATCAAAATTTCCATTTGTATCTGGAGTGATTGTGTCTTTTGCAGGTAAAACCCATCCTGCAGGTTGTATTAAATTGGTTTCATTAGGTGATATAGATGTTAATCCCTTTAAAGTTGTTGCAATACCTACTTTTTTAGTAGAATCAACTGTTACACCTGATATTTCATATCTAATTTCATCAAACAGGAAAGCCATGGGATTATTTATAAATGGAACTGTTGTACCAGTAGTAGTACCGTCCTTTTTAGTAACTTTTCCTTCAATATACAAGTAACTTTCACATGGTAGTGTGTAAATGTCTTGATTTTGTATGGGAATACGAATTTCATCGTTATTGTTTAATTTTGATGAAGTGTAAGGGTTGTGGGTGTGATATTCTTTTTCCCATAGGGTTTCGTCGAATGTTGGACCCTGAGCTATATCCAGTATATCCATTATCGGTTACTTTTAATCCAATTCTCTCTAAGAAACGAATGTTCTCGCGTGTTAACTCCTCCACAGCTGAAGAGCTACTAATGCGGATTCCCGTAGGTTGTTCGCTTTTAAATGTTAAACCCATGGTTTTGTATTAAAGTGTTGATTTTAAATGTAATCTAACCGTAATAGGCTCTTCTCGGAAATCTATCAAGTTACCGTCTTGATCCAATACGTTCAACACGATGTCTGAAATGAAAGTGGTGTTCAAAGGTAGATATACCAGGTTTTGCGGCTTTTCAACAATTTTAAATCCAGGTGGTACACTGGGGTAAAAAGTATGTATTATATGAGTATTTGCTCCATCTCTGTAAGCTCCTTGTATAATATTACAAGTTATGTCTATACTATTGACTTTTAATATTGTTACAGTTTGTTTACCGGAATGTGTTTTATTTGGTTCTAAAATCGCTCCATCTTTGGAAAATCCTAATAAATCACCAATTGAGTCTGACTTACTGAAATCTATATAATATTTTGAAGTAAGCTCAGCTTTCATTGTATTGTTATTACCTTTTAGCGTTATATTGTCTTTTCCCATTTTATTTTGCAAAAATTCATTAATATGATCAATTTCATAAGAACCTGTGGGTAGAGTGCAAACTTCCAAGTCTGTAAACTTCCCACTGGCATCTTTTCCTTTATAATAATGTAATAAGTTATTTTTACCTTCCGTAACATTGGGAATAGAGTTGTAAGTTGTAAAATCCAACAGTGCTGCCTCCCAAAATCTTCCTTTTTGCAAGCGTAACGCTGGAAAAAGGATACTTCGTAAAGTGGACGATTTTCCTGTTAATGATACCGTATAGGAAGACATCTCAATAGTGACTGATACTTTTAGCTAGGAATTCCAAACATAAATGGCCGCATATTGAAGTATTATCAGGTTGTTCTCTTTTATAGTTGTAATATATGTTTTTAGCAGATTTAAAGTAATGTTCAAGTTCTTTAGGTGGTGGCAAATTTCCAAAACTATCAAAATAATATACATTACTATTTAGTTTCTTATAACACACCCAATGGGTGCCGGACCCTTCAGTATTATCCAAATTTACGATTCCAGTCTCATTTTTCCATATTTTCTTTGGTAAACTGTCTTTCATAAATACTCCGCGGAAAAATGGTATTTTTAAACAGGAAATATATTTAAATAATTCAACATTAGTCAACGCTTTATGTGGTATAACCAATTGATTTCTTTTATTTAATATGCACGATACGGTCTTAGGTATAGACCAGCCCCGTTTTTTACCATTGACCATATTGTCGGTTTTTTATTATTTTTCCTCGGAGAACGTCTTTTTAGTCTAATATTACCACCATGTTTTCTCTTGGTTGATCCTTTTTTATTCTTACCCCTCCTTTTTCCACCTCCTACCGCTGTTTTAGCCTTCATACCTGCTGTTACCGCTAAAGCTGCTGCTTTTTCCGCAATACTAGCGTCACTAGACTTTACTCGTTGCCAAGCTATATTCGCTAGCTTTTTATCAGCGATTGACCTATTTTTTGAATCGGTAAACGTGGAATATGCGATATCGTGTTCTTTACAAGCCTGATCTAACTTATTTATGCCTGGATCACCTCTTTCCAGTCGTTTTTTCAATTTAGTTCCTGGTCCGCAATACTGATAACCTCCCGGTATGTGAAATTCGTATGGTAAAGCGTCTATTGCTCTGTTTACGATAGATCCTACTGGAATACGATTTAAAGCTTTACTTAACAGAGAAACCGCTGTGGACGTGATACCGCCTCCTTTCCGTATAGTGTCTCGATATGGACTGGTGTAATGAAACGCCATGATTGTCTTTTATATTCGAAAAGCGTAACCCATGTGTTACCTCTATGACAGGTTGCACATAAATGATGTAATATATGGTGTTATTTAATTAAATATCAAAGTCACCCCAATCTGATGATCTAAACTTTTGTGTGTTATGATTAAAAAAATATTTATAAAGAATTTCTTGTTTAATCCATGTATTTCTCATTTTTTCGTCAATAGGTTTATGTTGTCCTGCTGCAATATAATTATGCATATCAAATAATAAATTACCTATTACTTTAACAAGAAAATTAACAGTTACAGCGTTATTGGCATAATCAGGGTCTGCAACATTTGTTAATCGTTTGTTATCACAATTCCACCATTTTTTTCCAGTTGGCTCTAATTGTATTATCTGTTCATAAGTAACAGCATCACCAGGCTTTTCACCAATACCTAAATTTGTCAATAACTTTCCTTTACCATCCCAAACATAATTGTTTTCTTCAAGCAAAGTAAACTTTTTATTTCCTTGTACAAATACATCTCCTTGACGTGTTACTACTTGGTTTTGTTTCACAAAACCGGAGGTTTCTTGTTTTAAAGTTTCCTTCATTTGACCCACCGTTGCACCATCTGATGGTGCAAAACCATCTTTTACATTCGCTAAACAATTACCAAGACAGTCAATAACTCCTACATCACGTGTAATACAATGATCTTTGATGTATTTTAAATTTACAGCATCATTTTCATTTTTTGGATAACCTATATCGTTAATAACAAATTTATAAAAAGAAAACCCATCTTTTGTCTTTTCAGGTATTATAGAATGTAAATAGCGTCTATTTATGCTGTCTTTTTCATCTACAGGGTCTGCTACGTTAGATATACGTCGATTTTCAGCATTATACGTTTTTCCATCGAATTTTAACGTATTTTTCAATTCCGATGATAAATAACCTCTGTTTATTGCATCAGCGTTTTGATTTGGCTTACCGACGTTGGAAATTCTATGATTACCCGCGTTATATGTGTTTTTGTCTAGTTTCAGTGTTGGTAATATCTCTTTTTTTAATACTTTTAAATTTATTGCATCATTTTCATCTGTGGGATCATTGATGTTTTTTAACCGTTTATTACTAATATCATAATCTCCATCAGGTGTTTGTGGTAAGCCAGCACCTCTTTTTAAAGTATTAAAGTAATATAATCCATCCGAGGAATATCGTCCGAACTTGTCAACACTCATGGTGCAACTGAATAACATTCTAGAGTGTAACCCATTTTTATAATATTAGTCTCGATTTCTAACCCGTATCAGTTTTTATACAAATTCTTAGTCTTTATCAGTTACATTTTCATCGCTCCCGGGACATTTAAAATATTTAAAATTTCCACTAACTAATGCTCCGTCTGATTCATTTCGAAACACATGATTTTTATGAATAAATTGTTCACCAGACAATTTTCTAAATCCGCTAAATGAATTTGGATCTGCAATTAATATATTTTGATAATCATTTACATCCATTAATTTAAATCTTTGCTTATTATAAATAAACTCTTTATTTGCACTGTCATATTGTAATGTTTGTCCTACAGTTGCAGCATCATTTGGATCTCTTCCATTATGCAAGTTTTTTATTACTTTATTTTTACATGTAAAAAATCTAAAAGAATGATCTGGATCTAGATGTACGGTTTGTGATAAAGCAGCTGCATCATGTTTTTCATAACCCCATCCCATATTTGATAACCCTTTACCCATGCAATCCCAAGCATTATTTTTGTATGTTAATAAATTGAATTTTTCATTACCTTGAACAAATTCATCCCCTTGCTTTGATACTACTTGATCTTGTTTTACAAAAGAGGTTGTTTCTTGTTTTAAGGTTTCCATCATTTGACCCACTGTTGCACCATCTGATGGTGCCGAACCATCTTTAACATTCGCTAAACAATTACCTAGACAATCAATAACTCTTACATCACGTGTAATACAATGATCTTTTATATATTTTAAATTTACAGCATCATTTTCATTTTTCGGATAACCTATATCGTTAATAACAAATTTATAAAAAGAAAAACCATCTTTTGTCTTTTCAGGTATTAATGAATGTAAATAGCGTCTATTTACGCTGTCTTTTGCATCTTTAGGATCATCTACGTTGGATATACGTTTATTTTCAGCAGTATACGTTTTTCCATTGAATTTTAGCGTATTTTTTAATTCTGATGATAAATAACCTTTGTTTATTGCATCAGCGTTTTGATTTGGCTTACCAACATTGACAATTCTATGATTACCTGCGTCATATGTGTTTTTCTGTAGTCTTAATGTTGGTGATATATTTTCTTTTAATACTTTTAAATTTATTGCATCGTTTTCATCTGTGGGATCTTTTATGTTTTTTAACCTTTTATTAGTTATATCATAATCTCCATCAGGTGTTTGTGGTAAACCAGCACCTCTTTTTAAATTATTTGCGTAATATAACCCATCCGAGGAGTAACGTCCGAACTTGTCGACACTCATGGTGCAACTGAATAGTAATCTAGGGAGTAACGCATTTTTATGAGATTACCCCACGGTTTCGGAGTTCATCCACTAAAGCCACCCATTCGTTTTCCAATCCAGTATGACCCGCTTCTTTAGCTTCATGTATTAGTTTCATTCTATCCACCAATTTATTGATATTATTGTAATAAATCACATTTGTGTTATATAGTTTCTTCATTAAACCTGTACCTGTAACAGATTTGTTTCTTTTTCTTGGTTCTGGAGCACTTATATCCAAAGTGGATGACACAAACCGTCGTTTTACAGGTTTTCTTGGCATTATCGGCATTGGTTGTCTTCTCGTTGTTGGTATTAACTTGGATACAAATACTCTATATTTTAAAGACCTAGATCTAAAAACTGGCTGGTCAGCTAAATACTTCCTCCTATATGCATTGGTGTGTTCCAAAATCTGTTTATATGCTTCCATATCTTCTTCTTTAACTAACAATTCTAAAGGCTTTTTTTCAAATAATAATTCAAATAATCCTCTTGTGCCCTTATATCTTTGATTACCAACAATAATATTATCATCTTCATCAATGTTTACCGGGCTATTACCAACCATTAAACCTTCTTCTGTTAATCTTACTCCATAACTATGGTAGTTTTTATTAGGATTTATTCCAGCTAACATTTTTATCATGTATTTCCTTCCTAAAGGTCCTTTGTTATGAATGTTTTCACCCAACAAGCTTATGTTTGACGGACCTTCCCTTGCTTCTTCTTCTTTTTCCTCTTCACTAGCAGTTGATACATCTTCATGTCCTCTTTTAGCTTTTACTTCATATAATTCTCTTATACCACTATAGTCTGGTGATTCTAGCTCTCTTTCAGGTTCTTCACCGGTAAAACCACTATATGTAGAGGATTCCAGGTCTTCATCACTAAAATCTTCTGATTTTATATTTTCTCTTTCAAACTTTGTAATAGGTGCAATTGCATCTCCTTCCAAAACGGGTTTAGCAAATTTTTTGTTTAATTGTTTCAAGGGTTCAGTAATAGGTTTAAAAGTAGATTCAAGAAATTTCTCCCTTTCGCTAATACCTAATTTTAATGCTCTGTTTTTATCCCGAATAGAATCACTAAGTGATTTTATTTCCTTTATTAACTTTTCTTGGTTAACCATGTTTGTAGCAAGACGTGTTGTACAACAATGAATGTTTTACATCATGATCAGTGTATTAGTATAAATTTATCAAATCCTATCCTGTATCGACCATTGTTTAGCGGTTGTTCCTTTATAATTGTTAAAAACCCATACTTTTCAGCCCAAGCCTTTCCACACAACTCTTTAAATCGTTCGAATGGCATATCCGCACTTACATGGTCATAATATATGTGTTTTAGGTTGGTTTCATCCTGTTTAAATACAATTAACATGTTTGCATTGTCTCTAATGAGCTGTTTCGGTATTTTGCTGTAAGTTTGACCAATATAAATGCTATCTATGTTGTTATGTCGACCCATGGCGAAGTAATTCCTTATTGTATTTTGATTTTCACAAGATACATCGTCAAATATGAATACTGAGAATGGTTTAGCCTCTTGCGGTTGCATGACACTCTCGCTCGCGTTAAATTTAAAATATTTAACTTCAGGTACATTATTGAGTATTTGTTCCAATAACTGATATTTTGGTTGTTGTAGTGACTTTGAAAATACATATAAATTATTAAAACGTAAGCCTTTAGGGTTTGTAATCAAATTGAATACTACATTTGTTTTTCCACAATTGGAAGGACCGGTAACCAGACAACGCACCGTGTTTGGTAACAAAACACTGTGTTTCCCAGTATTGAATTGAGAACCGTCCACTGTGAGTTCATCTATATTATTAATAGTAAAATTGTCTTTTTGCGGTATTATCTCCATCCTTTGTAATGGTTCAACCCAAAATGATGCTCTATCATTATATTAGATCCTTTTTAGGTATCCAAGAATCTTCCGTCTTATTAAATCCTAACCATCTTACTTTAACCTTATCTTTTTTGCGTTGCAACACCTTTTCTACTAGATATACATCACCTACTGTTGATTTTAACATTTCATGTCCATAAAAACCTCCTTCAAGCAATTGTCCTTTATTATCTTTTAAAATGTAAGTTTCTGGTACTGTAGGTTGCACCTTAAATACGGTAAATACCTCATTTGTCCAGTTCGGAAGATATCTTTTACTGAATACACCTTTGTATTTGCTTATTCGCACTTTATCACCAACATTAAACCTTTTAGGCTTTAGTTTTTCAACTTTTGGTTTAGTATTCATTTTTATACGTTTTAATACAAGTTTTTCATTTTTATTAGTCACCTGGCTTGGTTTCATACCGATAGTTCTATGAAACTTGTTATTGTAATCGCTTATAAGTTTTGGTAACACATCAATCCATACGTGTGATCCTCTGTTGGAAAACATCTTATACATCGCACCTTTTAAAGTTCTGTTAAATCTTTCAATTATTGATGCTTTTACCTCTGAATTGGTTGAGTAATGGTTAATGTTGTGTTTTTTCATTAAATTTGCAAATTCTTTATTAAAATATTCTTTTCCATCATCAGTTTGTAAATGTTTTATAGTATGTTTGTCTCTTTGTATAGCTGTTTCCATTGCTTTTGTAACACTTTTGCCACTTTTATCTTTTAGTGGTAAAGCATCTGCCATTTTTGAAAAACAATTAATAATAGTCAATATGTATTTAAATCCTCTATTTTGTTTACTATAAGGAATCATTTCGATTAAATCCGCTTGATATAAATCATTTATTCCTTTTATCACTGTATTTCTTCGTGGAAACTTTCTTCTTGCAGGTTTATGAAGCTCGTTGACAATTTCTTGCTTCAAGTTCTTCATATTGCAGGTTTGAATGTTTCATGTATCACATGTATAATAACAATGAATGTTGTCTTAAATATTAACATCATTTATATAGGTCAAGGTCATCCAAACTTGTGTAAAAAAATGGGGAACACGGCGTTTGACTTGCCGTGTTCCCCATTTTTTTACGGAAGGAGAAAGGAATAAGGTCGAAGTTGTAGAGGGGCGAAGAATAGGTTACTAGTCGATAGGGTTTAGAGAGTAGTGTCCAAAAGGAAGAGTGTGAATTTTATCCGGCATAATATGCCTTTTATCATCTCGAGCTGACAGTGCTCTTTTAACTTCAGTGACACTGTAGACCTCATGTTTAAAGCTTCTGATAGTGTTGAACGTTGCAGACATTGTAGAATCTTCAAACAAGCAGGTCTTGTAATGGTCAAATGTCACATGTTTCTTCAAGTACGATGTTTTGACTCCTTTTGCTTTCTTGACTGTGGGTGTGTTGTTCTCGTTGTACATTTTAAATGAATACAATTTTGCCATCAGTGCCACTATTTCTTCTAAAGGCATTCCATTTGCTTCATCTTTAAATTTTCCGATTACTTTTTTATTCTTTTCGTTGTAATTTGGATGGTTCTTCGGATAGTCAGAGAAGTCAAAATCGTCTTTGTATGGGAAACTCCTTAGGTCTTCATACATGTCCAAAGTCTTTATCCAGTAGATAAACGCGTCGGTATCCATGTATGCAACTCCAATGTTGTCTCTTCCGTAGTGTTTAACCATTTTGTTGTAATGGAAATCATACATTAAAGTTTTACTTATATCCAAAATTGACATTCCAATGTATAACGGACGATCCATCACTATTGTTGTTTTCTTCATACTTACGGCAACTAGATCTTCGTTTATAATCATAGATGTTCCAAAATTTGGTTTTTGCACTAATTTTTCCAATTTCTTAGGATCACTTACTAATTTTACAATCTTGTGTTTTCTTTTGTTTTCTAAGGTCTTCCCGAAGATGGCGTTGTTCATCAATTTGTAAAAGTCCTTTTCAAATGCTGATGTTGCTGCTGCTCTTCTTGTAGTGTTGGAATCAATATATGGTTTCAACCAACAAGACTGGGTGAATTCAATTGCTCTATGAATTCTCACCACACGTAGACCCAATTCAAGAGCTTGTTGAACTACCCAGTAGTGAGCCACATACCGATCTTTATTCTCCAACGTCATCATCAATTTCGGCCATCTTCCTGTCGGTGAAACTTCAGTCTTGGCTAGGAGAGGCAAGTCGTAGTGATGGTCATGAAGGTGCTCCGGATATTCGAAATCACAGTCCAAAATATAGCCTTTTGGACCATTCTTTGGAATCTGTGAGATGTCACCGATGGTGGCCGGGTCGATCCATTTGAAGTCAGCGTAGGGAAGCGGATTTGACATTGCCCAACCATAAAGGTTGTTTGCGTCAAAGTAACCAAGGTAGACCGATGGTTGTCTCTCATCGAAGCCTGGGATGTACTTGTTGTTAGCTTTGACATGACGTGTTACAGCTTGTGTCAAACCGCCCCGTACACCAGATTCTATCATGAGCACCATATCAATATCTGTTAGAAGTTCCAATCGACAGTTGGTTGACTTTAGCATAGCTTGCCATGCTAATCCTGGAGATGTGTACGAGTGTAGAGGGTCCAGTCCATAGGCGGAGAAGCAGGTGTTTCGAAATTCTTCCATCACATCGCACAGCAGAGTTACGTCCAATTTTATGTAAAAGTCGGAATATTCCCCTAAGGTTTGAATGTTTAGTTGGTTCCAAACATTACAAGCATGATTGTAGTCTTCAACGGAGATTTCACTTTCATTTAACTTGCTATTGAAGGCTTCAATCGGTGGCAGACTGGTTTCTTCGAATTTTTCTGCAGAAGTTATGTAATCATAGGGGAACACTCCTTTACGCATTACTAAGTCCAATTTATCTTCAGGTACAATTTTGCTGGTTTCTTTTAGATCTTCTCTTCTTAGGTTCTCAGACAATTTGCTCAAACTAGATGACATAAATCTATAAGAGTCTACGAAGCGAAGTTTAATTTTACCTACTGTTTTTGAGAAACTGATGTACTTCTCCAATGTTTCAGCTAATACTTCGATTTTTCCATCATCTCGTCCTAACTCTGGGATAATGAAGTGGGAGTCATAGCCGCTAAGATTGTGTAACACGACAGGGATAAAGTTTGGCAGTTTGTAATTTATATTGCATGAATTACAAGCAGCTCCTCTGTATAACCCTGTCAGGTGATCGTGATCTCTTACTTTTTGATTTTCTTCACTGAAGCTCTTCTTGCATAAATAACATCTTGTTGCCAAATTGTATTCTTCTTGTTGATTTTGATTCAAAGGTTCCATAGGTAAAACATTACCGAATAAGCGTTGCACCTTTTCAGCAATGTCATACAACTGGTCTACGAAATGCTTAGCGGCTTCTTCCCCACGGTAGAGTATCGGAGTGGATGTTAAGCCATAGTCTTGCAACTGTTCTTCAGGCAAAGTCGATTTCACCAATAAGCAAAAACTGTTAGGTTGATGCAGTTGATATTTGGTTCTTCTAGTCACCTCACCATCCGGAAGCTCCTGTGGTACTAACGTGGATTCGAAATCTGCGTAGACGGCTACTGGAATCCTATATTGGTGAACTGTTTTGTTGAATTGGATGAACGCTCGAGATGGCGGCGGCAGACTAATCTTCACTTCATAGTTGTCATTACAAAGTCTTTGGTGTTCCTTCAACCACTCCGATCCTCCACGTCTCAAATCTTTATTCGTAAAACAAAAGCATCTCTTACACACTGTCACTCTAATTTTATTTTTCGTTAATTGTCGTACAACCAATGCTTCAAAATCTTTTATCCACACATAATGTGAAATTTCGCCTTTAGTTATCAATAATAAATCAGTATGGTTTCTTTGCTCCACTTTTCCAACTCGTAGAGGATACACATTGTTCGAATCATCTAAGCCGAACACGTTAACAGAAACACCTGGATTTTGTTTCTCAAATTTTGCAATTTGATTAAGACTCACAGGATACGACATTCCTCGGAAGTTGTAGCGGTGTTCGTTTTCATAATATTCCCTACCAACTCTACAAGGATTATGTTTTACATACTTAGTTAGCATCGCATACTTAAAACATTCATTATCCCCGTTTGTAA
Source organism: Neoaliturus tenellus (assembly GCA_030545055.2). Lineage (NCBI taxonomy): Eukaryota > Metazoa > Arthropoda > Insecta > Hemiptera > Cicadellidae > Neoaliturus > Neoaliturus tenellus. Next base: position 248,323,681 of record CM061531.1, read on the forward strand.
CATTTCTGCAAGAGTTGGTGTCTTTAATTTTCTTTGGTAGAGGGATAAAGCTGCTACCCCTCATACCATATCCATGCTTGTGAACCCTCACATCCATACCTTCAATCGATGATAGCGTCCAGCCAGATCCTCTTCCTTCGTGTTCTTGGAGTTTCATTAGCAGTTCATTCAAACAATCTTCTAAAATTTCGTTGATATCAGATGTGGTTGTAAGGGTTCGGTTTTTAGCAATGAATGCTCTTGGTGAGTTTTCACCATTGGTATTAGTAAACATAGCCTCCAACACCAATCCAAATTTAATAAAGTTCAATCTTGCCAATTCTTCCATCAATGTTTTTACAACTAAATTTTTAGCTTGGGTTATAAAGTTTTCCAATTCCAATTGCACATTATTAATTTTGAAATGAGTTACAACTGGTCCTGGCAAGGCTGTGGTGCGCAGTTGTCTTATTTCTTCCACTTCTTCTGTATCCTCTTCTTCCATATCCTCTTCTCGGGTACGCAGTTGTTTTACATCTTCCACTTTTTTTCCTTCCATTTCCTTTTCAATAAATCCTCCAGCTGTAGATGGTCCAGCTCCGGCAAATTGAATAACACTTGGTCTTCTTCTTTGCATTAACTGTAAATAGCTAGCCCAGTCCTTCTGCTTCTGGGGTTTTTCCAAAAACCGATCAATCGCATCCAAGTCTTCTTCACTTACTACAATCTCTTCTTTTCTGTCCTCTTCACGATGCAATTCTCGGTGTAACTGTAGATAGCTATCACAGTCGTCCATCTGTTTCTGGTAGTTTTCCAATAACCGATCAAACGCATCCAAGTCTTCTTCACTTACAACAATCTCTTCTTTTCTGTTTTCTTCATGATGCAATTCTCGGTGTAAAACAAAGATATCTTCATCTTGGAAAAACTCACCACAAATATCGCAAAGAGCCATTTTTGAACAAGTTTGGCTTTGAGTGTGCACTCGGTGAATGTCCAAGCAATAATGAGCAGCGCGCTCAACCGGGTCCCTTTATACCCGAGGTTGAAGGGTGGGGGAAGGTGACGTCATATACATCCGGTTTATCAATCATTTAGTAAATTTGGCTTTTACACACCCATTTTCAATATATTCTTCAACAGGCTTGATAAACCAATAATGTTTGGTCTAAATCCACTACTTTGTACAAATATTTTGAAAGATGTCTGTTTGAGCAAGTTTATGTGGAACAAGGTCACTTGGAATTATTATTTTTAGCGGGGATAGAGCACTGCAATAGAGCCATGGTATAGAAGTGGTGTATCCATCCAATTGGTTTGCCCTTTTTTATACCCCCACCAACTATGCATTTATGTGGGTCAAGGTCGCGTAAAAATACCCTTTGAGCGGGGGATAAACCACTAAGCAGCATGCTAGTCCATTGCCGCAAAGTGATCTATCCCCCGCTCTGTTCTACAAAAACCTCAATCAAGTCCAAGTTCAAGTCCTAGTTTAACACTTGGTTGGGAGAATTACATTAGTTTGATACTTATTTCTACCGTTACACTTGCTCCATTCTCAAAAAGATATAAATAATATAATCCTGGGTACTGTTCTTTTTCACGTCCTGCATGTTCCTTAATAAAGTCGAAGGCCAATCTTTTTGAATATTCATTATGAAACACTTCTCTTACACAAACAAGGATTTTTTCTTCGAGAAATTTCACTTGAATTGTTGTTAGTTTGCTTACATCATCCTTGTCTATCAGGGGTAGCTTGTAGGTGAAAGTATTTGGTGGTAGTTTGTGCGTTCTATCAAGTAAACAACAAAATTTTTTATACAATTTCTGCTCATTGTCTGTAATACTATTAATACCAAACAGATTATAGTACGAAGGATCATAAGGTATACGACGATACATTTTAAGAACCGGTCAGCATAAGCGCTGGAGCTAAAATGAGAAATGCGTGCAACCCGGCCGCCTTATATCCCCACCGGGTGACCACGCCCAAGGTACCCGGGGGGGGGGGGGAGGGGGGGGGCACTTCTCGTCTGGAGCAAAAAACTTTTTGGTCAAGGTCAAAAATTTTTCCCAAAAAAGTTCGGGGGGGGGCACTTCTCGTCCGGAGCAAAAAACTTTTTGGTCAAGGTCAAAAATTTTTCCCAAAAAAAAGTTTGGGGGGGGGCACTTCTCGTCCGGAGCAAAAAACTTTTTGGTCAAGGTCAAAAATTTTTCCCAAAAAAAAGTTCGGGGGGGGGGGGGTTCGCACTTTTTGTCGGGGGGGGGGTTCGCACTTTTTGCCGGGGGGGGGGGGTTCGCACTTTTTAAAAAAATAAGCCCCACTTGAGACATTTATGTTACCATAGCTGAAGCCTCCCAAGGGACCCAACTATAAACAACTCCAAAATTGTGGGTTACAAATACCTAACTGTTATATTTTTTTAACAGACATTAATGTATTAACTGTGTTAATAAGACCTGACTGTTAAACACTTTGAAAGATTTTACATATTTAGGTCAAGGTCATAAAAAAACTTTAAAAAAATAAGCCCCACACCCCCCTTTGGGGGTGTGAGGCACTTAGGTTGTCATCGCTGTAGCCTCCGAAGAGACCCAACTATGACAACAAGGCAACATCCAATGTCGTGTACCCTTCGCCACGCAAGACTTGTAAACATTTACTGCATTGTCTTTTCAGTAGCTAACAAAGATTCATTTACATAATTTTGTGTTTCCAGAAGGAAACAAACAAACTGAGGACACCCTAGTGGCTTACGTCCTCGTCCGAGTGCAGAGGCCGCCGCAACCTTTTGCATGCCAGCGTACAAACGGACATGCTCCCAAATGCCATCCGCAACCTTTTGCATGCCTGGCAGGAGCCTACCGATAATTAAAATAGGCTTTACACGGGGGCCTACTCCCGTAACCTATCTTTAATATTTTTAATTTACAATGCATTGAATTTTTACAAGTCTTTGTGGGTCAAGGCCACATGGACATTAAAAAATTTTGGCCCCCGTACATCCATGGCGAACCACGAATGTTCGGGGGCCTTGGGGACTAAAAACACAAATAGCTAACAAAGATTCATTTACATAATTTTGAGTTTCCAGAAGGGAAACTAACTGAGGACACCCTAGTGGCTTACGTCCTCGGTCCGAGTGCAGAGGCCATCGGCTCATTACCCCCATATAGGCGTACAAACGGACCAACTCCTATTTCTTAGCCGCATTGAAGCATGCATGAGAGTTCTCAGCTGCATTGAAGCATGCATGAGAGGAGCCTACCAATTATTAAAAGTGGCTTTACACGGGGGCCTACTCCCGTTCCCTGACTTTACAATTTACTTTGAGCATTGAAAAAGCTCAAGGGGGGATTGCTAAAACAAGCGTATACACTTTAGAAACAAATAACACACTTACAACACACAATTGAGCTCAACGTAGTCAATGCTGGAACAAGCACATACACAATAAACACATAACAAACAAGACACAAAGGATAAAAGACACAGGAGACATAGGGTATAAGTAAAACACTCTCATATAAAGCAATTCGCACTTTTTGTCGGGGGGGGGGTTCGCACTTTTTGTCGGGGGGGGGGGGGGGTTCGCACTTTTTGCCGGGGGGGGGGGGGTTCGCACTTTTTGTCGGGGGGGGGGGTCAGGAAAGTTAAGTGGGTCAAGGTCACCCACGACACTTGTACTCTAAGTGTTGGCTGTACCCCCACCACAACTGGGTCCCTAGGCTGCACAACACCGCTTCGCCAGTATGTCTCCGGCTTCCATGCGGTGCGTCTCGCTGTTCCATAGCTCTCTATATGTAAGTAATTTTACAAGTTCTGAATGTAGGTCACTACACTTTAACTCTGGGACGATATCGACTTGTAGTATTTCAGTGTTTTGACTCAAGGTCATCACACTTTAACTCTAGCACATCGGTTATCGTACCAGAGGTGCTCAATAACCTAACTTGTAATGTTTAGGGTGGCGTTTGCACGCCACATGGTATCGCCATGACTGTCCAGTCCAAGTTTTGAGTTAAATTAATTTTACTGTAATCTTTTCCATTTCCGCTTCGTTTTGCCAAAGTATAAGGTGTCGCTTAATAAAGTGGTATTTCTCTAAAGTTATAGGTGATTGCAGGGATACAATTAGTTTATTTAGGAGACTCTTCATCTTGGAGTTTAACACAATTTCCACTTTGACTTTGCTTCCTCGGCTCTCACAGCCTAAGCTGTACAGAAATGTTTCTTCTAGTGCCAACTCGGGCCAAGAGAACAGTGTGTTGACTGTAGGACAGCTCATGGTGAAGTGATGCGATACTCCAGCGTTAAGCCTCACCTTCCCCCGCCACTGTGACCTTCCCCCACTCCTGCTGTTTCCCCCACCTCTTTTCCCTTGACTCGTGCGCTACAAGCAGTCTCTCAGTATTGTGTGGACTTTTGTGAGGAGACGCCATGTCGCGGGACACTTTGGGTAAGAAACTTAGTCGTGTTAAGGCTTTATTAGTTGCTCACTGTCCACCACTCAAAGTTAAGGGGGTTTCGACTTTAGCTAAGTGGCGCAAACTATTGCGCGGACACCCTAAGTTTTATACAAAACGGACTAATGTCAGTTTTACTGATGAGGATTTGTTTAAAATATTGGATGAAATGACTTTTCCTTGCAAAATTCAGTTAGTTACTCCCATTCCTGACAGTTTAGAGTCTTAGTCTCTCAAGCCGATATACCTAGAGTACACAGAGCCGGACAGTCAGTCGCTCGGTGTCTGTCGTAGGGTGCACATCGCGGTTGTAGTACTGGTCTAAAGTAAGGCAGCTGGGCTAGTTCAAGGTCGCCCGAGCGGTGTCACATGACGGTTTAGGCAGAGTCACGTTGCAAACTTCAAGTTTCCTCTGCACTTTTGCTGTTTCTCATCGCAAATTCGCTCCAAGTCGTCAAGGTCATGGGAACCGGACTAAAACTCGGAGCGTAGTGCGAGAAACCGCAAAAGTGCCGAAAAATTTTAGGTTTCAGCGTGACCTTGACCTTTGTGACATCGATGACGTCATTTTGGTGACGTAAGGGGTGATGACGTCATCCGCACGTCATTTCTGTGACGTCATGGGTGTGACGTCATGGATGTGACGTCATTAGTGATGACGTCATCGATTGCGTCATCGATGACGTCATCGATGACGTCATCAAAGGGGTCATTGACCTCGATGACGTCATCGCTCAGGTGACCTTGAAGTGAGCCAGCAGCCTTACTTTTGCACTACTAGATATGTCCTGAGTTTTCGTGACTTGGAACGTATCATCGATGATCGTTCAGCCTTCCATTGTGGGAGGTCGGGAGTTGAGCGTTCAGAGTGGTTTGATTTTAAATTTCTTTTATTATACCATTAATATCAGTAGTCATAACGTTTAGGTGGCCCAATCCCATAAGGATCGGGCGCTAATTAAAAATTATTTATAGACTCATCATGTGCTCCCCTCCACGGAAATCTTTAGTAAAAGGCGAAAGATTTATTCGTTTTGAAGGGAAACCAGAGTAAAGCACTTATGTCTGCACTGAGACCCCGACCGAACTTGTTCAACATCATAATTGCGAGAGTCTACCTATTTAATACACGACTAACACTAACAAATGTTCATATTCAGTAATAATTCACATTCCATAACGTTAACATTGAATTTTAGTTACCACAAGTCAAAGAACCGATCTAAAAAAACCATCGACAATTTTTATGCCACGTACAGACACCCAAACTTGACGACTGAGGCAGCCTCAGCCTCGCGTTCGCATCAGTCGGAACCTGAGGGTCCGGAGCCTGAGGTGTAGTACCGGCCGCCGCCACAGCGAGGTGAAGCGCGCTGGCTTCACCTCGGTCGGGTCTCAGGTCTCGCGCGTCGAGCCCTCGAGCCGCCGATTCGCAGCTACACACGTTCAAACCTCATCATCTACCGTCCGCGCCGTCGAGGCGTTACACAGAGGGCCGCCGTGTGTCCGATAAATGAGGTGGTCGCTTACGCACGTGAATTCTGTTAGAACCGATTTGGTTACGAATTTTCTTTTCGTCTCGTTTGAAATTGTTTCTCGCACGAATTGTTTCATACTCGTTTTAACACTCTCCTAAGTTTATATATTACAATTTATCGCTTCTCGGCCTTTTGGCTAAGATCAAAATTACCAACCCAAGTGTGAGATCACTTGGTAGAGCGCCTACTCACGCTTAAAAGCCTTCAGGGCTAATTTCTGAGTAGTAGTGGGATCCGGGGAGTGGTGGGACGCACTCCTGGCAGCTTCGCCCTGCCTAACGGTGAACCCGGTGGGCCCTATCCGAGGCATAGGAGCTTCCCGTGTAAGGCGTCGAGCCTAGGAAGACCTCTCCAACGGTGTCCAATGTGGGGTGATCGCTGACACCTCGTCTGCGCCGTTGGACTCCTACGGTCTTGACCTTTTTCAAAATTCTTTTTCCAATTTTTTGTGAGTAGTGCGCTATTGTTAGAGTCTTTTTTAATCAAAGCGAGCTGTTGATCATTTTCCAAATTAAGTTTTTCCAAATTTAGTTCTCTGCCTCGATTATTAAATTAATTCCTTGATAGGGACTTAGAGTCGTTTCCAAATTCGTCCTGCCTAACACATAGAGTTTTTTTTCCAAATCTTTCTGAGCCACCCCGACACTTAGAGTATTTTTGATAGTTTTTTGGCCTACCCCCACCATTTTTAAGTCTCTTCCAAATTAATTAAGCCCCGTGGAAATGCTCCGGACCGTATCCCAGTCGTTCGCTCCGCTCGTCCTCGATTCAGAGGCGTCCCTTGGGCAACTCATTGAGGAGTTCAGGGGACTGCTTCGGTCTGGCCTCAGACTTAGTGTCTGTGTCCGGGCCTCTTCGTTGGCGAGTGGTGGGGGCGGCTTGGCGTCGGCCGTGTGCCAGGACTGCGGGGTCAAAGGCCACGCATCCCGAAGATATGGCGGATGCCAATTCTTTAACTCCGTTAGTAGGCCGAGAAGTGGGTCACCCCCCCGCCTAGTGGGGCGCCACCATCGTCACCGCCAACAACAACACCTGGTCGAGTGCACGCCTCTGATGAGTCCGCCAACCAGTGCCTCGCCCGTAGCCGTAGGCCACCTGCAGGTGCCCTCCGCCCTGCCGCAGGCCCCGCCCCCTCGAAGGCTGACGATGACGCCGTCTCCTAGGCCAACCCCCCCGCCGCGCCAGCCAACCCCCGTCCCGGCCACCCGCCCATCTCCGGTGGCCCAGCCCCCAGCGGTTCCGGCTCCACCAGTGGCCACGCTCCCGCAGCCTTCTGCTCCGCTCGCCCCTGTCCCCGCCCCCGAGGTCCCGGCTGCTGTGACCACACCCCCGCCGGTTGACGCAGGAGACGAGGACCAGGCTACACCCCCTTCGGAGGCCACCATGGCCCGAGTCAGGGAACTCCGGCACCGCTGCCAGTGTTACTTCAAGACTGGCGACGCCCGGGCCCCCCTAGTCGACTCCTGGGAAGAGCTGCTACTGCGGGACCTGAAGAAGAAGAAGAAATTCATGGACATCGCTGAGCTTATGTGCGAGATGCCAGCTGAAAACCCCGATTGGCCAGATGAATACCATCAACTATATGGGAAAATCGAATCCCTGGTTTATGAAAGGAAGGACATCTTTGTCGGAGTCCAGGACCGCTGCAGAGTAATATTGGGATACTCTCCATTTGCTGACCGGATCAACACCCCAGACTTAGATAATAAGTCTTAGATAGTAAGTCCCGAAAATACTTATTGTGTCCCCAGTCGCCTGCGTGTGACTTTTTGCCATTAATTTTGCCAAGGCTTATTGCCTACATTGTTTAACTTCAATATTTTTTGAAATAAAGGTATCTGTTCTTATCAGCTTAACATCTGATACGTCCCTCATCGAGGGACCAGTTTGTTAAACTGATTTTTGGAAAATGACGGAGTGCTAGGAGCTTGCTCCACCTCTGTCACGGGTTGACCCGGCATTGCAGTACCGCCGGGACCGGCCCACCTAAACACTTGAACTCTCACCTAGAATATAAATAGTAATCAGTCACCGTTGATTGTCGATTGGAGGAAAAATAATTAGTTCAAGTCAAACGGCTTTGCGCTACGATGACCGACAACAAACACAATTATTGTAATTATTAAATTATTTTCTAAAAGTTATACTATTATTATTCTCTTAAGTACTGTCACCGAATAATATGGTAATTCGTTTACGTGTGTGGAAAAAATTGGAGGAAAAATATTGCGTGCGGTTCATTCCCATCGCTTTTACTGTAAGTGTCGCGGCTGGCCGGCCCCCATCCAACTCGTCGACATGCCCGACGACGCCTGACCACATTTGCACTCGCGCGCGCGCGCGCGCGCTCATTTTCATACTGTCGAAGAAATAACTGAATTATCTTTACAATTATTGCCGTTTTTCATTATTGAATGATAATTTTAGTGTCGGTCGGTCCATTGAACTAGAATTAATTATAAATTATCGTTTAAATTGGAATCCAGTGTTGTGATTATTTTGTCGGGACATTCGTACAGACTGGCCGCAACTCACACTCCCGCCAACGGCCATACCACGTTGAATATACCGGTTCTCGTCCGATCACCGAAGTCAAGCAACGTCGGGCGTGGTTAGTACTTGGATGGGTGACCGCTTGGGAACACCACGTGCTGTTGGCATTCTTTTTTTTCTTGTTTTTGTATTTTATTTGTTTTCTTTTTCACTTCTATATTCCCAACTGTTGGTACACTTTTAACAACGTGACGATATAAGTTAATTAATTAATTTTATTTAATGAAATAAAAAATAGAATTAACGGAAACAATTAAAAGTACTCCTATGTACTATAATGTTCAATTGACTTAAAAAATATATAATAATAATAATAATAACAATAATAATGAAATGAATAAAAATAATATTAGCAGGGTAATGGATTTAAAGTTGCTAATTAATTAATTAGTTAGTTGATATATAAAAATTTACAAATAGAATTTCATTTGTTTAAATAATAACCATGGTAACGAATTAAATTCTGAAATTAAATGACAAAAAAATATAAACAATATTACATATTTAAGTACATTAAATACTAAACTAAATAAATAGTTTATTTTCATGCGAGCGTCATCGAATCGGCCACTTCTTGCATGGGCGACCGCTCGGAGATTTCTATCGCTGGGTGCCAATACGATGGTAATTAAATATTTTACCAACACAAATTTTGAACTTATTTTTTATAAAGTGATTGCTAACGTTGGACGTAAGACGATCTACGACTTAAATCATTTTACTTGATTGACACGACAAAGTATCGGAGGATTATTAGGGACAGCGCGAACGCAGTCCCCGCTACCAAAAATTACGCGCCCGAGATACCCACATTAGGGGCATTCGCAGGAGTCAGCCCGACCGTAGTGCAATGGAAGGGCCTCATCCTGGGGGAACCGCCTTCTTGATCACGGTAACCCCTACGCCAGGTAAGTATGAGATGTAAAACAGTGAATTGAGCTAGCCTATGAGCCAACATACAGTTATTCGTCCGAGAATCATGTTTGATTTATTCGCTGTTTCACATTAAAACTACACCCAAGTGAAATGTATGTAAATTTCTCTTGTTTATCATCAAATATCACGTGAAAATCAATCAACAAATTGTGGGTTCTTTCTTATTTATACATTTATTTTTGTAAATATTCTACAATCGCTGAAACTGGAGGGCTCGAGCTTGAAGCCAGCGACGCTACCGCTCCACTCGCTCCGTGGCGGACGGCAGAACTGCACCTCAGGTCTCAGACCTCAGGCTCGAGGCTGAGGCTGAGGCTCAGCTCCTAACTGTGAATCTCAAGCGGACCAATATGGCGGCCTATTACAAGGTTTGTTTAAAACAACAACAACTGTGTTTGTGTGGTACTTTTGTTAGTCGGTATAACGATTTTTAGCGGATATTGATTGATGTTAGTATAAATAATAGTAATAAAAATTTAGATTTGTTTATGTTGTTTTTTATGATTGGTTCTCACAGGAATGAATGTATATTCATTTCAGTACTCAATTTATTCACTCGAACCACTGCAAGATCATACTTCACAGGATCATTTCTGTAGTAAGATCTTCATTTAATCACTTCTACCTTGAAGTGTTTACCAGCCACGATGAAGAGTTACGGCTCTTCTCCCTGAGCGTGAGGCAGATATGTCCTGAGTTTTCGTGACTTGGAACGTATCATCGATGATCGTTCAGCCTTCCATTGTGGGAGGTCGGGAGTTGAGCGTTCAGAGTGGTTTGATTTTAAATTTCTTTTATTATACCATTAATATCAGTAGTCATAACGTTTAGGTGGCCCAATCCCATAAGGATCGGGCGCTAATTAAAAATTATTTATAGACTCATCATGTGCTCCCCTCCACGGAAATCTTTAGTAAAAGGCGAAAGATTTATTCGTTTTGAAGGGAAACCAGAGTAAAGCACTTATGTCTGCACTGAGACCCCGACCGAACTTGTTCAACATCATAATTGCGAGAGTCTACCTATTTAATACACGACTAACACTAACAAATGTTCATATTCAGTAATAATTCACATTCCATAACGTTAACATTGAATTTTAGTTACCACAAGTCAAAGAACCGATCTAAAAAAACCATCGACAATTTTTATGCCACGTACAGACACCCAAACTTGACGACTGAGGCAGCCTCAGCCTCGCGTTCGCATCAGTCGGAACCTGAGGGTCCGGAGCCTGAGGTGTAGTACCGGCCGCCGCCACAGCGAGGTGAAGCGCGCTGGCTTCACCTCGGTCGGGTCTCAGGTCTCGCGCGTCGAGCCCTCGAGCCGCCGATTCGCAGCTACACACGTTCAAACCTCATCATCTACCGTCCGCGCCGTCGAGGCGTTACACAGAGGGCCGCCGTGTGTCCGATAAATGAGGTGGTCGCTTACGCACGTGAATTCTGTTAGAACCGATTTGGTTACGAATTTTCTTTTCGTCTCGTTTGAAATTGTTTCTCGCACGAATTGTTTCATACTCGTTTTAACACTCTCCTAAGTTTATATATTACAATTTATCGCTTCTCGGCCTTTTGGCTAAGATCAAAATTACCAACCCAAGTGTGAGATCACTTGGTAGAGCGCCTACTCACGCTTAAAAGCTTTCAGGGCTAATTTCTGAGTAGTAGTGGGATCCGGGGAGTGGTGGGACGCACTCCTGGCAGCTTCGCCCTGCCTAACGGTGAACCCGGTGGGCCCTATCCGAGGCATAGGAGCTTCCCGTGTAAGGCGTCGAGCCTAGGAAGACCTCTCCAACGGTGTCCAATGTGGGGTGATCGCTGACACCTCGTCTGCGCCGTTGGACTCCTACGGTCTTGACCTTTTTCAAAATTCTTTTTCCAATTTTTTGTGAGTAGTGCGCTATTGTTAGAGTCTTTTTTAATCAAAGCGAGCTGTTGATCATTTTCCAAATTAAGTTTTTCCAAATTTAGTTCTCTGCCTCGATTATTAAATTAATTCCTTGATAGGGACTTAGAGTCGTTTCCAAATTCGTCCTGCCTAACACATAGAGTTTTTTTTCCAAATCTTTCTGAGCCACCCCGACACTTAGAGTATTTTTGATAGTTTTTTGGCCTACCCCCACCATTTTTAAGTCTCTTCCAAATTAATTAAGCCCCGTGGAAATGCTCCGGACCGTATCCCAGTCGTTCGCTCCGCTCGTCCTCGATTCAGAGGCGTCCCTTGGGCAACTCATTGAGGAGTTCAGGGGACTGCTTCGGTCTGGCCTCAGACTTAGTGTCTGTGTCCGGGCCTCTTCGTTGGCGAGTGGTGGGGGCGGCTTGGCGTCGGCCGTGTGCCAGGACTGCGGGGTCAAAGGCCACGCATCCCGAAGATATGGCGGATGCCAATTCTTTAACTCCGTTAGTAGGCCGAGAAGTGGGTCACCCCCCCGCCTAGTGGGGCGCCACCATCGTCACCGCCAACAACAACACCTGGTCGAGTGCACGCCTCTGATGAGTCCGCCAACCAGTGCCTCGCCCGTAGCCGTAGGCCACCTGCAGGTGCCCTCCGCCCTGCCGCAGGCCCCGCCCCCTCGAAGGCTGACGATGACGCCGTCTCCTAGGCCAACCCCCCCGCCGCGCCAGCCAACCCCCGTCCCGGCCACCCGCCCATCTCCGGTGGCCCAGCCCCCAGCGGTTCCGGCTCCACCAGTGGCCACGCTCCCGCAGCCTTCTGCTCCGCTCGCCCCTGTCCCCGCCCCCGAGGTCCCGGCTGCTGTGACCACACCCCCGCCGGTTGACGCAGGAGACGAGGACCAGGCTACACCCCCTTCGGAGGCCACCATGGCCCGAGTCAGGGAACTCCGGCACCGCTGCCAGTGTTACTTCAAGACTGGCGACGCCCGGGCCCCCCTAGTCGACTCCTGGGAAGAGCTGCTACTGCGGGACCTGAAGAAGAAGAAGAAATTCATGGACATCGCTGAGCTTATGTGCGAGATGCCAGCTGAAAACCCCGATTGGCCAGATGAATACCATCAACTATATGGGAAAATCGAATCCCTGGTTTATGAAAGGAAGGACATCTTTGTCGGAGTCCAGGACCGCTGCAGAGTAATATTGGGATACTCTCCATTTGCTGACCGGATCAACACCCCAGACTTAGATAATAAGTCTTAGATAGTAAGTCCCGAAAATACTTATTGTGTCCCCAGTCGCCTGCGTGTGACTTTTTGCCATTAATTTTGCCAAGGCTTATTGCCTACATTGTTTAACTTCAATATTTTTTGAAATAAAGGTATCTGTTCTTATCAGCTTAACATCTGATACGTCCCTCATCGAGGGACCAGTTTGTTAAACTGATTTTTGGAAAATGACGGAGTGCTAGGAGCTTGCTCCACCTCTGTCACGGGTTGACCCGGCATTGCAGTACCGCCGGGACCGGCCCACCTAAACACTTGAACTCTCACCTAGAATATAAATAGTAATCAGTCACCGTTGATTGTCGATTGGAGGAAAAATAATTAGTTCAAGTCAAACGGCTTTGCGCTACGATGACCGACAACAAACACAATTATTGTAATTATTAAATTATTTTCTAAAAGTTATACTATTATTATTCTCTTAAGTACTGTCACCGAATAATATGGTAATTCGTTTACGTGTGTGGAAAAAATTGGAGGAAAAATATTGCGTGCGGTTCATTCCCATCGCTTTTACTGTAAGTGTCGCGGCTGGCCGGCCCCCATCCAACTCGTCGACATGCCCGACGACGCCTGACCACATTTGCACTCGCGCGCGCGCGCGCGCGCTCATTTTCATACTGTCGAAGAAATAACTGAATTATCTTTACAATTATTGCCGTTTTTCATTATTGAATGATAATTTTAGTGTCGGTCGGTCCATTGAACTAGAATTAATTATAAATTATCGTTTAAATTGGAATCCAGTGTTGTGATTATTTTGTCGGGACATTCGTACAGACTGGCCGCAACTCACACTCCCGCCAACGGCCATACCACGTTGAATATACCGGTTCTCGTCCGATCACCGAAGTCAAGCAACGTCGGGCGTGGTTAGTACTTGGATGGGTGACCGCTTGGGAACACCACGTGCTGTTGGCATTCTTTTTTTTCTTGTTTTTGTATTTTATTTGTTTTCTTTTTCACTTCTATATTCCCAACTGTTGGTACACTTTTAACAACGTGACGATATAAGTTAATTAATTAATTTTATTTAATGAAATAAAAAATAGAATTAACGGAAACAATTAAAAGTACTCCTATGTACTATAATGTTCAATTGACTTAAAAAATATATAATAATAATAATAATAATAATAACAATAATAATGAAATGAATAAAAATAATATTAGCAGGGTAATGGATTTAAAGTTGCTAATTAATTAATTAGTTAGTTGATATATAAAAATTTACAAATAGAATTTCATTTGTTTAAATAATAACCATGGTAACGAATTAAATTCTGAAATTAAATGACAAAAAAATATAAACAATATTACATATTTAAGTACATTAAATACTAAACTAAATAAATAGTTTATTTTCATGCGAGCGTCATCGAATCGGCCACTTCTTGCATGGGCGACCGCTCGGAGATTTCTATCGCTGGGTGCCAATACGATGGTAATTAAATATTTTACCAACACAAATTTTGAACTTATTTTTTATAAAGTGATTGCTAACGTTGGACGTAAGACGATCTACGACTTAAATCATTTTACTTGATTGACACGACAAAGTATCGGAGGATTATTAGGGACAGCGCGAACGCAGTCCCCGCTACCAAAAATTACGCGCCCGAGATACCCACATTAGGGGCATTCGCAGGAGTCAGCCCGACCGTAGTGCAATGGAAGGGCCTCATCCTGGGGGAACCGCCTTCTTGATCACGGTAACCCCTACGCCAGGTAAGTATGAGATGTAAAACAGTGAATTGAGCTAGCCTATGAGCCAACATACAGTTATTCGTCCGAGAATCATGTTTGATTTATTCGCTGTTTCACATTAAAACTACACCCAAGTGAAATGTATGTAAATTTCTCTTGTTTATCATCAAATATCACGTGAAAATCAATCAACAAATTGTGGGTTCTTTCTTATTTATACATTTATTTTTGTAAATATTCTACAATCGCTGAAACTGGAGGGCTCGAGCTTGAAGCAGCGACGCTACCGCTCCACTCGCTCCGTGGCGGACGGCAGAACTGCACCTCAGGTCTCAGACCTCAGGCTCGAGGCTGAGGCTGAGGCTCAGCTCCTAACTGTGAATCTCAAGCGGACCAATATGGCGGCCTATTACAAGGTTTGTTTAAAACAACAACAACTGTGTTTGTGTGGTACTTTTGTTAGTCGGTATAACGATTTTTAGCGGATATTGATTGATGTTAGTATAAATAATAGTAATAAAAATTTAGATTTGTTTATGTTGTTTTTTATGATTGGTTCTCACAGGAATGAATGTATATTCATTTCAGTACTCAATTTATTCACTCGAACCACTGCAAGATCATACTTCACAGGATCATTTCTGTAGTAAGATCTTCATTTAATCACTTCTACCTTGAAGTGTTTACCAGCCACGATGAAGAGTTACGGCTCTTCTCCCTGAGCGTGAGGCAGATATGTCCTGAGTTTTCGTGACTTGGAACGTATCATCGATGATCGTTCAGCCTTCCATTGTGGGAGGTCGGGAGTGAGCGTTCAGAGTGGTTTGATTTTAAATTTCTTTTATTATACCATTAATATCAGTAGTCATAACGTTTAGGTGGCCCAATCCCATAAGGATCGGGCGCTAATTAAAAATTATTTATAGACTCATCATGTGCTCCCCTCCACGGAAATCTTTAGTAAAAGGCGAAAGATTTATTCGTTTTGAAGGGAAACCAGAGTAAAGCACTTATGTCTGCACTGAGACCCCGACCGAACTTGTTCAACATCATAATTGCGAGAGTCTACCTATTTAATACACGACTAACACTAACAAATGTTCATATTCAGTAATAATTCACATTCCATAACGTTAACATTGAATTTTAGTTACCACAAGTCAAAGAACCGATCTAAAAAAACCATCGACAATTTTTATGCCACGTACAGACACCCAAACTTGACGACTGAGGCAGCCTCAGCCTCGCGTTCGCATCAGTCGGAACCTGAGGGTCCGGAGCCTGAGGTGTAGTACCGGCCGCCGCCACAGCGAGGTGAAGCGCGCTGGCTTCACCTCGGTCGGGTCTCAGGTCTCGCGCGTCGAGCCCTCGAGCCGCCGATTCGCAGCTACACACGTTCAAACCTCATCATCTACCGTCCGCGCCGTCGAGGCGTTACACAGAGGGCCGCCGTGTGTCCGATAAATGAGGTGGTCGCTTACGCACGTGAATTCTGTTAGAACCGATTTGGTTACGAATTTTCTTTTCGTCTCGTTTGAAATTGTTTCTCGCACGAATTGTTTCATACTCGTTTTAACACTCTCCTAAGTTTATATATTACAATTTATCGCTTCTCGGCCTTTTGGCTAAGATCAAAATTACCAACCCAAGTGTGAGATCACTTGGTAGAGCGCCTACTCACGCTTAAAAGCCTTCAGGGCTAATTTTTGAGTAGTAGTGGGATCCGGGGAGTGGTGGGACGCACTCCTGGCAGCTTCGCCCTGCCTAACGGTGAACCCGGTGGGCCCTATCTGAGGCATAGGAGCTTCCCGTGTAAGGCGTCGAGCCTAGGAAGACCTCTCCAACGGTGTCCAATGTGGGGTGACCGCTGACACCCCGTCTGCGCCGTTGGATTCCTACGGTTTTGACCTTTTTCAAAATTCTTTTTCCAAATTATTTGTGAGTAGTGCGCTATTGTTAGAGTCTTTTTATATTAGAAGCGAGCTGTTGTTCTTTTTCCAATTAATTTTTTCCAAATTTAGTTGATTGCCTCTATTATTAAATTAATTCCTGGATAGGGACTTAGAATCATTTCCAAATTCGTCCTGCCCAACACTTAGAGTTTTTTCTTCCAAATCTTTTGAGCCACCCCGACACTTAAATTATTTTTTAGTTTTCTGGCCTACCCCCTCTATTTTTAATTCTTTTCCAAATTAATCTAAGCCCCGTGGAAATGCTCCGGACGGTCTCCCAGTCGTTCGCTCCGCTCGTCCTCGATTCAGAGGCGTCCCTTGGGCAACTCATTGAGGAGTTCAGGGGACTGCTTCGGTCAGGCCTCAGACTTAGTGTCTGTGTCCGGGCCTCTTCGTTGACGGGTGGTGGGGATGGCTTGGCGTCGTCCGTGTGCCAGGACTGCGGGGTCAAAGGCCACGCATCTCGCAGGTATGGCGGATGCCAATTCTTTAGTACTGTTAGTAGGCCGAGAAGTGGGTCACCCCCCCGCCTAGTGGGGCGCCACCATCGTCCGCGCCGGAACCTCATCCAGTGCACCCCACTGATGAGCCCGCCCACCAGCTACTCACCAGGGAGCCCTGCCACTCAAGCACTGCAGGTGCCCTCGCCCCTGCCGCAGGCCCCACCCCCGAGGAGGCTCACGATGGTGACGCCGTCGCCAAGGCCAACCCCCCCGCCACGCCAGCCAACCCCCGTCCCGGCCACCCGCCCATCACCGGTGGCCCAGCCCCCAGCGGCTCTGCTTCCACCAGAGGCCACGCCCCCAAGGGATGCTGCTCCTCTCGCCCCCACCTCCGAGGCCGTCCATGAGGTCCCGGCTGCCTCATCATCCCCGCCGGTCGACGCAATGGGCAACCCCCTGTCGGAGGCCGCCTTGGCGAGAGTCCAGGAGCTACGGCGCCGCTGCCAGCGGTACTTCAAGACTGGCGACGCCCGTGCCCCCCTGGTCGACAACTGGGAGCAGGTCCTGATGCGGGATAGGAAGAAGAAGGGCCGTCTCATGGACATCGCAGAGCTTCTGTCGGTGATGCCCGTGGACAACCCTGCCTGGCCTGACGACTACCACCTTCTCTATGGACAGATCGAGTCCTTGGTCCTTGAAAGGAAGGATATCCACGTGGAAGTGCAGAACCGCTGCAGAAGTATATTGGGCTTCTTGCCATTCCCAGACCGACCCAACACGCCATGACTTCTTACCTGTAGTGTTAAGTCATAGTTAGTATTAAGTCCCGAAAACTCCCGAATGTGCCCCAAGTCACCTGTGTGTGACTAAAAACACAATTTTTTGCCAAGGCTTATTGCCCAATGTTGTAGCTTCAATATTTTTTGAAATAAAGGTCAATCTGTTCTTATCAGCTTAACATCTGATACGTCCCTCATCGAGGGACCAGTTTGTTAAACTGATTTTTGGAAAATGACGGAGTGCTAGGAGCTTGCTCCACCTCTGTCACGGGTTGACCCGGCATTGCAGTACCGCCGGGACCGGCCCACCTAAACACTTGAACTCTCACCTAGAATATAAATAGTAATCAGTCACCGTTGATTGTCGATTGGAGGAAAAATAATTAGTTCAAGTCAAACGGCTTTGCGCTACGATGACCGACAACAAACACAATTATTGTAATTATTAAATTATTTTCTAAAAGTTATACTATTATTATTCTCTTAAGTACTGTCACCGAATAATATGGTAATTCGTTTACGTGTGTGGAAAAAATTGGAGGAAAAATATTGCGTGCGGTTCATTCCCATCGCTTTTACTGTAAGTGTCGCGGCTGGCCGGCCCCCATCCAACTCGTCGACATGCCCGACGACGCCTGACCACATTTGCACTCGCGCGCGCGCGCGCGCGCTCATTTTCATACTGTCGAAGAAATAACTGAATTATCTTTACAATTATTGCCGTTTTTCATTATTGAATGATAATTTTAGTGTCGGTCGGTCCATTGAACTAGAATTAATTATAAATTATCGTTTAAATTGGAATCCAGTGTTGTGATTATTTTGTCGGGACATTCGTACAGACTGGCCGCAACTCACACTCCCGCCAACGGCCATACCACGTTGAATATACCGGCTCTCGTCCGATCACCGAAGTCAAGCAACGTCGGGCGTGGTTAGTACTTGGATGGGTGACCGCTTGGGAACACCACGTGCTGTTGGCATTCTTTTTTTTTTCTTGTTTTTGTATTTTATTTGTTTTCTTTTTCACTTCTATATTCCCAACTGTTGGTACACTTTTAACAACGTGACGATATAAGTTAATTAATTAATTTTATTTAATGAAATAAAAAATAGAATTAACGGAAACAATTAAAAGTACTCCTATGTACTATAATGTTCAATTGACTTAAAAAATATATTATAATAATAATAATAATAATAACAATAATAATGAAATGAATAAAAATAATATTAGCAGGGTAATGGATTTAAAGTTGCTAATTAATTAATTAGTTAGTTGATATATAAAAATTTACAAATAGAATTTCATTTGTTTAAATAATAACCATGGTAACGAATTAAATTCTGAAATTAAATGACAAAAAAATATAAACAATATTACATATTTAAGTACATTAAATACTAAACTAAATAAATAGTTTATTTTCATGCGAGCGTCATCGAATCGGCCACTTCTTGCATGGGCGACCGCTCGGAGATTTCTATCGCTGGGTGCCAATACGATGGTAATTAAATATTTTACCAACACAAATTTTGAACTTATTTTTTATAAAGTGATTGCTAACGTTGGACGTAAGACGATCTACGACTTAAATCATTTTACTTGATTGACACGCCAAAGTATCGGAGGATTATTAGGGACAGCGCGAACGCAGTCCCCGCTACCAAAAATTACGCGCCCGAGATACCCACATTTGGGGCATTCGCAGGAGTCAGCCCGACCGTAGTGCAATGGAAGGGCCTCATCCTGGGGGAACCGCCTTCTTGATCACGGTAACCCCTACGCCAGGTAAGTATGAGATGTAAAACAGTGAATTGAGCTAGCCTATGAGCCAACATACAGTTATTCGTCCGAGAATCATGTTTGATTTATTCGCTGTTTCACATTAAAACTACACCCAAGTGAAATGTATGTAAATTTCTCTTGTTTATCATCAAATATCACGTGAAAATCAATCAACAAATTGTGGGTTCTTTCTTATTTATACATTTATTTTTGTAAATATTCTACAATCGCTGAAACTGGAGGGCTCGAGCTTGAAGCCAGCGACGCTACCGCTCCACTCGCTCCGTGGCGGACGGCAGAACTGCACCTCAGGTCTCAGACCTCAGGCTCGAGGCTGAGGCTGAGGCTCAGCTCCTAACCGTGAATCTCAAGCGGACCAATATGGCGGCCTATTACAAGGTTTGTTTAAAACAACAACAACTGTGTTTGTGTGGTACTTTTGTTAGTCGGTATAACGGTTTTTAGCGGATATTGATTGATGTTAGTATAAATAATAGTAATAAAAATTTAGATTTGTTTATGTTGTTTTTTATGATTGGTTCTCACAGGAATGAATGTATATTCATTTCAGTACTCAATTTATTCACTCGAACCACTGCAAGATCATACTTCACAGGATCATTTCTGTAGTAAGATCTTCATTTAATCACTTCTACCTTGAAGTGTTTACCAGCCACGATGAAGAGTTACGGCTCTTCTCCCTGAGCGTGAGGCAGATATGTCCTGAGTTTTCGTGACTTGGAACGTATCATCGATGATCGTTCAGCCTTCCATTGTGGGAGGTCGGGAGTTGAGCGTTCAGAGTGGTTTGATTTTAAATTTCTTTTATTATACCATTAATATCAGTAGTCATAACGTTTAGGTGGCCCAATCCCATAAGGATCGGGCGCTAATTAAAAATTATTTATAGACTCATCATGTGCTCCCCTCCACGGAAATCTTTAGTAAAAGGCGAAAGATTTATTCGTTTTGAAGGGAAACCAGAGTAAAGCACTTATGACTGCACTGAGACCCCGACCGAACTTGTTCAACATCATAATTGCGAGAGTCTACCTATTTAATACACGACTAACACTAACAAATGTTCATATTCAGTAATAATTCACATTCCATAACGTTAACATTGAATTTTAGTTACCACAAGTCAAAGAACCGATCTAAAAAAACCATCGACAATTTTTATGCCACGTACAGACACCCAAACTTGACGACTGAGGCAGCCTCAGCCTCGCGTTCGCATCAGTCGGAACCTGAGGGTCCGGAGCCTGAGGTGTAGTACCGGCCGCCGCCACAGCGAGGTGAAGCGCGCTGGCTTCACCTCGGTCGGGTCTCAGGTCTCGCGCGTCGACCCCTCGAGCCGCCGATTCGCAGCTACACACGTTCAAACCTCATCATCTACCGTCCGCGCCGTCGAGGCGTTACACAGAGGGCCGCCGTGTGTCCGATAAATGAGGTGGTCGCTTACGCACGTGAATTCTGTTAGAACCGATTTGGTTACGAATTTTCTTTTCGTCTCGTTTGAAATTGTTTCTCGCACGAATTGTTTCATACTCGTTTTAACACTCTCCTAAGTTTATATATTACAATTTATCGCTTCTCGGCCTTTTGGCTAAGATCAAAATTACCAACCCAAGTGTGAGATCACTTGGTAGAGCGCCTACTCACGCTTAAAAGCCTTCAGGGCTAATATTTGAGTAGTAGTGGGATCCGGGGAGTGGTGGGACGCACTCCTGGCAGCTTCGCCCTGCCTAACGGTGAACCCGGTGGGCCCTATCTGAGGCATAGGAGCTTCCCGTGTAAGGCGTCGAGCCTAGGAAGACCTCTCCAACGGTGTTCAATGTGGGGTGATCGCTGACACCTCGTCTGCGCCGTTGGATTCCTACGGTTTTGACCTTTTTCAAAATTCTTTTTCCAAATTTTTGTGAGTAGTGCGCTATTGTTAGAGTCTTTTTTAATTAGAAGCGAGCTGTTGTTCTTTTTCCAAATTAACTTTTTCCAAATTTAGTTCTCTGCCTCTATTATTAAATTAATTCCTTGATAGGGACTTAGAGTCGTTTCCAAATTCGTCCTGCCCAACACTTAGAGTTTTTTTCTAAATCTTTTTGAGCTACCCCGACACTTAAATTATTTTTGATAGTTTTTTGGCCTACCCCACCACTTTTAATTATTTTTCGAAATTTAATTAAGCCCCGTGGAAATGCTCCGGACGGTCTCCCAGTCGTTCGCTCCGCTCGTCCTCGATTCAGAGGCGTCCCTTGGGCTACTCGTTGAGGAGTTCAGGGGACTGCTTCGGTCAGGCCTCAGACTTAGTGTCTGTGTCCGGGCCTCTTCGTTGGCGGGTGGTGGGGATGGCTTGGCGTCGTCCGTGTGCCAGGACTGCGGGGTCAAAGGCCACGCATCTCGCAGGTATGGCGGATGCCAATTCTTTAATACTGTTAGTAGGCCGAGAAGTGGGTCACCCCCCCGCCTAGTGGGGCGCCACCAACGTCAACGTCACCGCCAACGTCACCTTGTCGAGTGCACGCCTCTTATGAGTCCGCCAACCAGTGCCTCGCCCGGAAACCACCTGCAGGCGCCTTCAGCCCTGCCGCTGGCCACACACCCTCGAAGGCTGACGATGACGCCGTCTCCTAGGCCAACCCCCCCGCCACGCCAGCCAACCCCCGTCCCGGCCACCCGTCCATCTTCGGTGGCCCAACCCGCAACGGTCCGGTCCCCGCTTCCACCAGAGGCCACGCCCCCGCAGCCTGCTGCTCCTCTCGCCACCACCCCCGAAGTCGCCCATGAGGTCCCGGCTGCTGAGCCCTCAACCACGCCGGTCGACGCGATGGGCAACCCGCTTTCGGAGGCTGCTTTGGCTCGAGTCAGGGAGCTTCGGCGCCGCTGCCAGCGGTACTTCAGGACTGCCGACGCCCGTGCCCCCCTCGTCACCAATTGGGAGCAGGTCTTGCTGCGGGACTCCAAGAAGAAGGGGAAGCTCATGGACATCTCGGAGCTCTTCGCAGTGATGCCCGTGGACAACCCCCCCTGGCCCGATGACTACCACACCCTCTATGGGAAACTTGAGTCCTTGGTGTTGGAGAAGAAGGACGTTCACCAACAAGTTCAGGACCGTTGTAGGAGTGTATTAGGCTTCTCGCCATATCCGGACAGACCAGACACGCCTGACTAGTGTAGCACTAAGTCCTAGAATATAAGGCCCATTACCCGATTTGTGTCCCAAGCCACCTGCGTGTGGACTTTTCCATTTTGTTTTAAGTAAGGCTTTGTGCCCAATTGTTTTTCTAACATTTATTGAAATAAAGGTCAATCTGTTCATATCAGCTTAACATCTGATACGTCCCTCATCGAGGGACCAGTTTGTTAAACTGATTTTTGGAAAATGACGGAGTGCTAGGAGCTTGCTCCACCTCTGTCACGGGTTGACCCGGCATTGCAGTACCGCCGGGACCGGCCCACCTAAACACTTGAACTCTCACCTAGAATATAAATAGTAATCAGTCACCGTTGATTGTCGATTGGAGGAAAAATAATTAGTTCAAGTCAAACGGCTTTGCGCTACGATGACCGACAACAAACACAATTATTGTAATTATTAAATTATTTTCTAAAAGTTATACTATTATTATTCTCTTAAGTACTGTCACCGAATAATATGGTAATTCGTTTACGTGTGTGGAAAAAATTGGAGGAAAAATATTGCGTGCGGTTCATTCCCATCGCTTTTACTGTAAGTGTCGCGGCTGGCCGGCCCCCATCCAACTCGTCGACATGCCCGACGACGCCTGACCACATTTGCACTCGCGCGCGCGCGCGCGCGCTCATTTTCATACTGTCGAAGAAATAACTGAATTATCTTTACAATTATTGCCGTTTTTCATTATTGAATGATAATTTTAGTGTCGGTCGGTCCATTGAACTAGAATTAATTATAAATTATCGTTTAAATTGGAATCCAGTGTTGTGATTATTTTGTCGGGACATTCGTACAGACTGGCCGCAACTCACACTCCCGCCAACGGCCATACCACGTTGAATATACCGGTTCTCGTCCGATCACCGAAGTCAAGCAACGTCGGGCGTGGTTAGTACTTGGATGGGTGACCGCTTGGGAACACCACGTGCTGTTGGCATTCTTTTTTTTTCTTGTTTTTGTATTTTATTTGTTTTCTTTTTCACTTCTATATTCCCAACTGTTGGTACACTTTTAACAACGTGACGATATAAGTTAATTAATTAATTTTATTTAATGAAATAAAAAATAGAATTAACGGAAACAATTAAAAGTACTCCTATGTACTATAATGTTCAATTGACTTAAAAAATATATAATAATAATAATAATAATAATAATAACAATAATAATGAAATGAATAAAAATAATATTAGCAGGGTAATGGATTTAAAGTTGCTAATTAATTAATTAGTTAGTTGATATATAAAAATTTACAAATAGAATTTCATTTGTTTAAATAATAACCATGGTAACGATTTAAATTCTGAAATTAAATGACAAAAAAATATAAACAATATTACATATTTAAGTACATTAAATACTAAACTAAATAAATAGTTTATTTTCATGCGAGCGTCATCGAATCGGCCACTTCTTGCATGGGCGACCGCTCGGAGATTTCTATCGCTGGGTGCCAATACGATGGTAATTAAATATTTTACCAACACAAATTTTGAACTTATTTTTTATAAAGTGATTGCTAACGTTGGACGTAAGACGATCTACGACTTAAATCATTTTACTTGATTGACACGCCAAAGTATCGGAGGATTATTAGGGACAGCGCGAACGCAGTCCCCGCTACCAAAAATTACGCGCCCGAGATACCCACATTTGGGGCATTCGCAGGAGTCAGCCCGACCGTAGTGCAATGGAAGGGCCTCATCCTGGGGGAACCGCCTTCTTGATCACGGTAACCCCTACGCCAGGTAAGTATGAGATGTAAAACCGTGAATTGAGCTAGCCTATGAGCCAACATACAGTTATTCGTCCGAGAATCATGTTTGATTTATTCGCTGTTTCACATTAAAACTACACCCAAGTGAAATGTATGTAAATTTCTCTTATTTATCATCAAATATCACGTGAAAATCAATCAACAAATTGTGGGTTCTTTCTTATTTATACATTTATTTTTGTAAATATTCTACAATCGCTGAAACTGGAGGGCTCGAGCTTGAAGCCAGCGACGCTACCGCTCCACTCGCTCCGTGGCGGACGGCAGAACTGCACCTCAGGTCTCAGACCTCAGGCTCGAGGCTGAGGCTGAGGCTCAGCTCCTAACTGTGAATCTCAAGCGGACCAATATGGCGGCCTATTACAAGGTTTGTTTAAAACAACAACAACTGTGTTTGTGTGGTACTTTTGTTAGTCGGTATAACGATTTTTAGCGGATATTGATTGATGTTAGTATAAATAATAGTAATAAAAATTTAGATTTGTTTATGTTGTTTTTTATGATTGGTTCTCACAGGAATGAATGTATATTCATTTCAGTACTCAATTTATTCACTCGAACCACTGCAAGATCATACTTCACAGGATCATTTCTGTAGTAAGATCTTCATTTAATCACTTCTACCTTGAAGTGTTTACCAGCCACGATGAAGAGTTACGGCTCTTCTCCCTGAGCGTGAGGCAGATATGTCCTGAGTTTTCGTGACTTGGAACGTATCATCGATGATCGTTCAGCCTTCCATTGTGGGAGGTCGGGAGTTGAGCGTTCAGAGTGGTTTGATTTTAAATTTCTTTTATTATACCATTAATATCAGTAGTCATAACGTTTAGGTGGCCCAATCCCATAAGGATCGGGCGCTAATTAAAAATTATTTATAGACTCATCATGTGCTCCCCTCCACGGAAATCTTTAGTAAAAGGCGAAAGATTTATTCGTTTTGAAGGGAAACCAGAGTAAAGCACTTATGTCTGCACTGAGACCCCGACCGAACTTGTTCAAAATCATAATTGCGAGAGTCTACCTATTTAATACACGACTAACACTAACAAATGTTCATATTCAGTAATAATTCACATTCCATAACGTTAACATTGAATTTTAGTTACCACAAGTCAAAGAACCGATCTAAAAAAACCATCGACAATTTTTATGCCACGTACAGACACCCAAACTTGACGACTGAGGCAGCCTCAGCCTCGCGTTCGCATCAGTCGGAACCTGAGGGTCCGGAGCCTGAGGTGTAGTACCGGCCGCCGCCACAGCGAGGTGAAGCGCGCTGGCTTCACCTCGGTCGGGTCTCAGGTCTCGCGCGTCGACCCCTCGAGCCGCCGATTCGCAGCTACACACGTTCAAACCTCATCATCTACCGTCCGCGCCGTCGAGGCGTTACACAGAGGGCCGCCGTGTGTCCGATAAATGAGGTGGTCGCTTACGCACGTGAATTCTGTTAGAACCGATTTGGTTACGAATTTTCTTTTCGTCTCGTTTGAAATTGTTTCTCGCACGAATTGTTTCATACTCGTTTTAACACTCTCCTAAGTTTATATATTACAATTTATCGCTTCTCGGCCTTTTGGCTAAGATCAAAGTGTAGTATCTGTTCTTATCAGCTTAACATCTGATACGTCCCTCATCGAGGGACCAGTTTGTTAAACTGATTTTTGGAAAATGACGGAGTGCTAGGAGCTTGCTCCACCTCTGTCACGGGTTGACCCGGCATTGCAGTACCGCCGGGACCGGCCCACCTAAACACTTGAACTCTCACCTAGAATATAAATAGTAATCAGTCACCGTTGATTGTCGATTGGAGGAAAAATAATTAGTTCAAGTCAAACGGCTTTGCGCTACGATGACCGACAACAAACACAATTATTGTAATTATTAAATTATTTTCTAAAAGTTATACTATTATTATTCTCTTAAGTACTGTCACCGAATAATATGGTAATTCGTTTACGTGTGTGGAAAAAATTGGAGGAAAAATATTGCGTGCGGTTCATTCCCATCGCTTTTACTGTAAGTGTCGCGGCTGGCCGGCCCCCATCCAACTCGTCGACATGCCCGACGACGCCTGACCACATTTGCACTCGCGCGCGCGCGCGCGCGCTCATTTTCATACTGTCGAAGAAATAACTGAATTATCTTTACAATTATTGCCGTTTTTCATTATTGAATGATAATTTTAGTGTCGGTCGGTCCATTGAACTAGAATTAATTATAAATTATCGTTTAAATTGGAATCCAGTGTTGTGATTATTTTGTCGGGACATTCGTACAGACTGGCCGCAACTCACACTCCCGCCAACGGCCATACCACGTTGAATATACCGGTTCTCGTCCGATCACCGAAGTCAAGCAACGTCGGGCGTGGTTAGTACTTGGATGGGTGACCGCTTGGGAACACCACGTGCTGTTGGCATTCTTTTTTTTTCTTGTTTTTGTATTTTATTTGTTTTCTTTTTCACTTCTATATTCAACACCACGTGCTGTTGGCATTCTTTTTTTTTCTTGTTTTTGTATTTTATTTGTTTTCTTTTTCACTTCTATATTCCCAACTGTTGGTACACTTTTAACAACGTGACGATATAAGTTAATTAATTAATTTTATTTAATGAAATAAAAAATAGAATTAACGGAAACAATTAAAAGTACTCCTATGTACTATAATGTTCAATTGACTTAAAAAATATATAATAATAATAATAATAATAATAACAATAATAATGAAATGAATAAAAATAATATTAGCAGGGTAATGGATTTAAAGTTGCTAATTAATTAATTAGTTAGTTGATATATAAAAATTTACAAATAGAATTTCATTTGTTTAAATAATAACCATGGTAACGAATTAAATTCTGAAATTAAATGACAAAAAAATATAAACAATATTACATATTTAAGTACATTAAATACTAAACTAAATAAATAGTTTATTTTCATGCGAGCGTCATCGAATCGGCCACTTCTTGCATGGGCGACCGCTCGGAGATCTCTATCGCTGGGTGCCAATACGATGGTAATTAAATATTTTACCAACACAAATTTTGAACTTATTTTTTATAAAGTGATTGCTAACGTTGGACGTAAGACGATCTACGACTTAAATCATTTTACTTGATTGACACGCCAAAGTATCGGAGGATTATTAGGGACAGCGCGAACGCAGTCCCCGCTACCAAAAATTACGCGCCCGAGATACCCACATTTGGGGCATTCGCAGGAGTCAGCCCGACCGTAGTGCAATGGAAGGGCCTCATCCTGGGGGAACCGCCTTCTTGATCACGGTAACCCCTACGCCAGGTAAGTATGAGATGTAAAACCGTGAATTGAGCTAGCCTATGAGCCAACATACAGTTATTCGTCCGAGAATCATGTTTGATTTATTCGCTGTTTCACATTAAAACTACACCCAAGTGAAATGTATGTAAATTTCTCTTATTTATCATCAAATATCACGTGAAAATCAATCAACAAATTGTGGGTTCTTTCTTATTTATACATTTATTTTTGTAAATATTCTACAATCGCTGAAACTGGAGGGCTCGAGCTTGAAGCCAGCGACGCTACCGCTCCACTCGCTCCGTGGCGGACGGCAGAACTGCACCTCAGGTCTCAGACCTCAGGCTCGAGGCTGAGGCTGAGGCTCAGCTCCTAACTGTGAATCTCAAGCGGACCAATATGGCGGCCTATTACAAGGTTTGTTTAAAACAACAACAACTGTGTTTGTGTGGTACTTTTGTTAGTCGGTATAACGATTTTTAGCGGATATTGATTGATGTTAGTATAAATAATAGTAATAAAAATTTAGATTTGTTTATGTTGTTTTTTATGATTGGTTCTCACAGGAATGAATGTATATTCATTTCAGTACTCAATTTATTCACTCGAACCACTGCAAGATCATACTTCACAGGATCATTTCTGTAGTAAGATCTTCATTTAATCACTTCTACCTTGAAGTGTTTACCAGCCACGATGAAGAGTTACGGCTCTTCTCCCTGAGCGTGAGGCAGATATGTCCTGAGTTTTCGTGACTTGGAACGTATCATCGATGATCGTTCAGCCTTCCATTGTGGGAGGTCGGGAGTTGAGCGTTCAGAGTGGTTTGATTTTAAATTTCTTTTATTATACCATTAATATCAGTAGTCATAACGTTTAGGTGGCCCAATCCCATAAGGATCGGGCGCTAATTAAAAATTATTTATAGACTCATCATGTGCTCCCCTCCACGGAAATCTTTAGTAAAAGGCGAAAGATTTATTCGTTTTGAAGGGAAACCAGAGTAAAGCACTTATGTCTGCACTGAGACCCCGACCGAACTTGTTCAAAATCATAATTGCGAGAGTCTACCTATTTAATACACGACTAACACTAACAAATGTTCATATTCAGTAATAATTCACATTCCATAACGTTAACATTGAATTTTAGTTACCACAAGTCAAAGAACCGATCTAAAAAAACCATCGACAATTTTTATGCCACGTACAGACACCCAAACTTGACGACTGAGGCAGCCTCAGCCTCGCGTTCGCATCAGTCGGAACCTGAGGGTCCGGAGCCTGAGGTGTAGTACCGGCCGCCGCCACAGCGAGGTGAAGCGCGCTGGCTTCACCTCGGTCGGGTCTCAGGTCTCGCGCGTCGACCCCTCGAGCCGCCGATTCGCAGCTACACACGTTCAAACCTCATCATCTACCGTCCGCGCCGTCGAGGCGTTACACAGAGGGCCGCCGTGTGTCCGATAAATGAGGTGGTCGCTTACGCACGTGAATTCTGTTAGAACCGATTTGGTTACGAATTTTCTTTTCGTCTCGTTTGAAATTGTTTCTCGCACGAATTGTTTCATACTCGTTTTAACACTCTCCTAAGTTTATATATTACAATTTATCGCTTCTCGGCCTTTTGGCTAAGATCAAAGTGTAGTATCTGTTCTTATCAGCTTAACATCTGATACGTCCCTCATCGAGGGACCAGTTTGTTAAACTGATTTTTGGAAAATGACGGAGTGCTAGGAGCTTGCTCCACCTCTGTCACGGGTTGACCCGGCATTGCAGTACCGCCGGGACCGGCCCACCTAAACACTTGAACTCTCACCTAGAATATAAATAGTAATCAGTCACCGTTGATTGTCGATTGGAGGAAAAATAATTAGTTCAAGTCAAACGGCTTTGCGCTACGATGACCGACAACAAACACAATTATTGTAATTATTAAATTATTTTCTAAAAGTTATACTATTATTATTCTCTTAAGTACTGTCACCGAATAATATGGTAATTCGTTTACGTGTGTGGAAAAAATTGGAGGAAAAATATTGCGTGCGGTTCATTCCCATCGCTTTTACTGTAAGTGTCGCGGCTGGCCGGCCCCCATCCAACTCGTCGACATGCCCGACGACGCCTGACCACATTTGCACTCGCGCGCGCGCGCGCGCGCTCATTTTCATACTGTCGAAGAAATAACTGAATTATCTTTACAATTATTGCCGTTTTTCATTATTGAATGATAATTTTAGTGTCGGTCGGTCCATTGAACTAGAATTAATTATAAATTATCGTTTAAATTGGAATCCAGTGTTGTGATTATTTTGTCGGGACATTCGTACAGACTGGCCGCAACTCACACTCCCGCCAACGGCCATACCACGTTGAATATACCGGTTCTCGTCCGATCACCGAAGTCAAGCAACGTCGGGCGTGGTTAGTACTTGGATGGGTGACCGCTTGGGAACACCACGTGCTGTTGGCATTCTTTTTTTTTCTTGTTTTTGTATTTTATTTGTTTTCTTTTTCACTTCTATATTCCCAACTGTTGGTACACTTTTAACAACGTGACGATATAAGTTAATTAATTAATTTTATTTAATGAAATAAAAAATAGAATTAACGGAAACAATTAAAAGTACTCCTATGTACTATAATGTTCAATTGACTTAAAAAATATATAATAATAATAATAATAATAATAACAATAATAATGAAATGAATAAAAATAATATTAGCAGGGTAATGGATTTAAAGTTGCTAATTAATTAATTAGTTAGTTGATATATAAAAATTTACAAATAGAATTTCATTTGTTTAAATAATAACCATGGTAACGAATTAAATTCTGAAATTAAATGACAAAAAAATATAAACAATATTACATATTTAAGTACATTAAATACTAAACTAAATAAATAGTTTATTTTCATGCGAGCGTCATCGAATCGGCCACTTCTTGCATGGGCGACCGCTCGGAGATTTCTATCGCTGGGTGCCAATACGATGGTAATTAAATATTTTACCAACACAAATTTTGAACTTATTTTTTATAAAGTGATTGCTAACGTTGGACGTAAGACGATCTACGACTTAAATCATTTTACTTGATTGACACGCTAAAGTATCGGAGGATTATTAGGGACAGCGCGAACGCAGTCCCCGCTACCAAAAATTACGCGCCCGAGATACCCACATTTGGGGCATTCGCAGGAGTCAGCCCGACCGTAGTGCAATGGAAGGGCCTCATCCTGGGGGAACCGCCTTCTTGATCACGGTAACCCCTACGCCAGGTAAGTATGAGATGTAAAACCGTGAATTGAGCTAGCCTATGAGCCAACATACAGTTATTCGTCCGAGAATCATGTTTGATTTATTCGCTGTTTCACATTAAAACTACACCCAAGTGAAATGTATGTAAATTTCTCTTATTTATCATCAAATATCACGTGAAAATCAATCAACAAATTGTGGGTTCTTTCTTATTTATACATTTATTTTTGTAAATATTCTACAATCGCTGAAACTGGAGGGCTCGAGCTTGAAGCCAGCGACGCTACCGCTCCACTCGCTCCGTGGCGGACGGCAGAACTGCACCTCAGGTCTCAGACCTCAGGCTCGAGGCTGAGGCTGAGGCTCAGCTCCTAACTGTGAATCTCAAGCGGACCAATATGGCGGCCTATTACAAGGTTTGTTTAAAACAACAACAACTGTGTTTGTGTGGTACTTTTGTTAGTCGGTATAACGATTTTTAGCGGATATTGATTGATGTTAGTATAAATAATAGTAATAAAAATTTAGATTTGTTTATGTTGTTTTTTATGATTGGTTCTCACAGGAATGAATGTATATTCATTTCAGTACTCAATTTATTCACTCGAACCACTGCAAGATCATACTTCACAGGATCATTTCTGTAGTAAGATCTTCATTTAATCACTTCTACCTTGAAGTGTTTACCAGCCACGATGAAGAGTTACGGCTCTTCTCCCTGAGCGTGAGGCAGATATGTCCTGAGTTTTCGTGACTTGGAACGTATCATCGATGATCGTTCAGCCTTCCATTGTGGGAGGTCGGGAGTTGAGCGTTCAGAGTGGTTTGATTTTAAATTTCTTTTATTATACCATTAATATCAGTAGTCATAACGTTTAGGTGGCCCAATCCCATAAGGATCGGGCGCTAATTAAAAATTATTTATAGACTCATCATGTGCTCCCCTCCACGGAAATCTTTAGTAAAAGGCGAAAGATTTATTCGTTTTGAAGGGAAACCAGAGTAAAGCACTTATGTCTGCACTGAGACCCCGACCGAACTTGTTCAAAATCATAATTGCGAGAGTCTACCTATTTAATACACGACTAACACTAACAAATGTTCATATTCAGTAATAATTCACATTCCATAACGTTAACATTGAATTTTAGTTACCACAAGTCAAAGAACCGATCTAAAAAAACCATCGACAATTTTTATGCCACGTACAGACACCCAAACTTGACGACTGAGGCAGCCTCAGCCTCGCGTTCGCATCAGTCGGAACCTGAGGGTCCGGAGCCTGAGGTGTAGTACCGGCCGCCGCCACAGCGAGGTGAAGCGCGCTGGCTTCACCTCGGTCGGGTCTCAGGTCTCGCGCGTCGACCCCTCGAGCCGCCGATTCGCAGCTACACACGTTCAAACCTCATCATCTACCGTCCGCGCCGTCGAGGCGTTACACAGAGGGCCGCCGTGTGTCCGATAAATGAGGTGGTCGCTTACGCACGTGAATTCTGTTAGAACCGATTTGGTTACGAATTTTCTTTTCGTCTCGTTTGAAATTGTTTCTCGCACGAATTGTTTCATACTCGTTTTAACACTCTCCTAAGTTTATATATTACAATTTATCGCTTCTCGGCCTTTTGGCTAAGATCAAAGTGTAGTATCTGTTCTTATCAGCTTAACATCTGATACGTCCCTCATCGAGGGACCAGTTTGTTAAACTGATTTTTGGAAAATGACGGAGTGCTAGGAGCTTGCTCCACCTCTGTCACGGGTTGACCCGGCATTGCAGTACCGCCGGGACCGGCCCACCTAAACACTTGAACTCTCACCTAGAATATAAATAGTAATCAGTCACCGTTGATTGTCGATTGGAGGAAAAATAATTAGTTCAAGTCAAACGGCTTTGCGCTACGATGACCGACAACAAACACAATTATTGTAATTATTAAATTATTTTCTAAAAGTTATACTATTATTATTCTCTTAAGTACTGTCACCGAATAATATGGTAATTCGTTTACGTGTGTGGAAAAATTGGAGGAAAAATATTGCGTGCGGTTCATTCCCATCGCTTTTACTGTAAGTGTCGCGGCTGGCCGGCCCCCATCCAACTCGTCGACATGCCCGACGACGCCTGACCACATTTGCACTCGCGCGCGCGCGCGCGCGCTCATTTTCATACTGTCGAAGAAATAACTGAATTATCTTTACAATTATTGCCGTTTTTCATTATTGAATGATAATTTTAGTGTCGGTCGGTCCATTGAACTAGAATTAATTATAAATTATCGTTTAAATTGGAATCCAGTGTTGTGATTATTTTGTCGGGACATTCGTACAGACTGGCCGCAACTCACACTCCCGCCAACGGCCATACCACGTTGAATATACCGGTTCTCGTCCGATCACCGAAGTCAAGCAACGTCGGGCGTGGTTAGTACTTGGATGGGTGACCGCTTGGGAACACCACGTGCTGTTGGCATTCTTTTTTTTTCTTGTTTTTGTATTTTATTTGTTTTCTTTTTCACTTCTATATTCCCAACTGTTGGTACACTTTTAACAACGTGACGATATAAGTTAATTAATTAATTTTATTTAATGAAATAAAAAATAGAATTAACGGAAACAATTAAAAGTACTCCTATGTACTATAATGTTCAATTGACTTAAAAAATATATAATAATAATAATAATAATAATAACAATAATAATGAAATGAATAAAAATAATATTAGCAGGGTAATGGATTTAAAGTTGCTAATTAATTAATTAGTTAGTTGATATATAAAAATTTACAAATAGAATTTCATTTGTTTAAATAATAACCATGGTAACGAATTAAATTCTGAAATTAAATGACAAAAAAATATAAACAATATTACATATTTAAGTACATTAAATACTAAACTAAATAAATAGTTTATTTTCATGCGAGCGTCATCGAATCGGCCACTTCTTGCATGGGCGACCGCTCGGAGATTTCTATCGCTGGGTGCCAATACGATGGTAATTAAATATTTTACCAACACAAATTTTGAACTTATTTTTTATAAAGTGATTGCTAACGTTGGACGTAAGACGATCTACGACTTAAATCATTTTACTTGATTGACACGCCAAAGTATCGGAGGATTATTAGGGACAGCGCGAACGCAGTCCCCGCTACCAAAAATTACGCGCCCGAGATACCCACATTTGGGGCATTCGCAGGAGTCAGCCCGACCGTAGTGCAATGGAAGGGCCTCATCCTGGGGGAACCGCCTTCTTGATCACGGTAACCCCTACGCCAGGTAAGTATGAGATGTAAAACCGTGAATTGAGCTAGCCTATGAGCCAACATACAGTTATTCGTCCGAGAATCATGTTTGATTTATTCGCTGTTTCACATTAAAACTACACCCAAGTGAAATGTATGTAAATTTCTCTTATTTATCATCAAATATCACGTGAAAATCAATCAACAAATTGTGGGTTCTTTCTTATTTATACATTTATTTTTGTAAATATTCTACAATCGCTGAAACTGGAGGGCTCGAGCTTGAAGCCAGCGACGCTACCGCTCCACTCGCTCCGTGGCGGACGGCAGAACTGCACCTCAGGTCTCAGACCTCAGGCTCGAGGCTGAGGCTGAGGCTCAGCTCCTAACTGTGAATCTCAAGCGGACCAATATGGCGGCCTATTACAAGGTTTGTTTAAAACAACAACAACTGTGTTTGTGTGGTACTTTTGTTAGTCGGTATAACGATTTTTAGCGGATATTGATTGATGTTAGTATAAATAATAGTAATAAAAATTTAGATTTGTTTATGTTGTTTTTTATGATTGGTTCTCACAGGAATGAATGTATATTCATTTCAGTACTCAATTTATTCACTCGAACCACTGCAAGATCATACTTCACAGGATCATTTCTGTAGTAAGATCTTCATTTAATCACTTCTACCTTGAAGTGTTTACCAGCCACGATGAAGAGTTACGGCTCTTCTCCCTGAGCGTGAGGCAGATATGTCCTGAGTTTTCGTGACTTGGAACGTATCATCGATGATCGTTCAGCCTTCCATTGTGGGAGGTCGGGAGTTGAGCGTTCAGAGTGGTTTGATTTTAAATTTCTTTTATTATACCATTAATATCAGTAGTCATAACGTTTAGGTGGCCCAATCCCATAAGGATCGGGCGCTAATTAAAAATTATTTATAGACTCATCATGTGCTCCCCTCCACGGAAATCTTTAGTAAAAGGCGAAAGATTTATTCGTTTTGAAGGGAAACCAGAGTAAAGCACTTATGTCTGCACTGAGACCCCGACCGAACTTGTTCAAAATCATAATTGCGAGAGTCTACCTATTTAATACACGACTAACACTAACAAATGTTCATATTCAGTAATAATTCACATTCCATAACGTTAACATTGAATTTTAGTTACCACAAGTCAAAGAACCGATCTAAAAAAACCATCGACAATTTTTATGCCACGTACAGACACCCAAACTTGACGACTGAGGCAGCCTCAGCCTCGCGTTCGCATCAGTCGGAACCTGAGGGTCCGGAGCCTGAGGTGTAGTACCGGCCGCCGCCACAGCGAGGTGAAGCGCGCTGGCTTCACCTCGGTCGGGTCTCAGGTCTCGCGCGTCGACCCCTCGAGCCGCCGATTCGCAGCTACACACGTTCAAACCTCATCATCTACCGTCCGCGCCGTCGAGGCGTTACACAGAGGGCCGCCGTGTGTCCGATAAATGAGGTGGTCGCTTACGCACGTGAATTCTGTTAGAACCGATTTGGTTACGAATTTTCTTTTCGTCTCGTTTGAAATTGTTTCTCGCACGAATTGTTTCATACTCGTTTTAACACTCTCCTAAGTTTATATATTACAATTTATCGCTTCTCGGCCTTTTGGCTAAGATCAAAGTGTAGTATCTGTTCTTATCAGCTTAACATCTGATACGTCCCTCATCGAGGGACCAGTTTGTTAAACTGATTTTTGGAAAATGACGGAGTGCTAGGAGCTTGCTCCACCTCTGTCACGGGTTGACCCGGCATTGCAGTACCGCCGGGACCGGCCCACCTAAACACTTGAACTCTCACCTAGAATATAAATAGTAATCAGTCACCGTTGATTGTCGATTGGAGGAAAAATAATTAGTTCAAGTCAAACGGCTTTGCGCTACGATGACCGACAACAAACACAATTATTGTAATTATTAAATTATTTTCTAAAAGTTATACTATTATTATTCTCTTAAGTACTGTCACCGAATAATATGGTAATTCGTTTACGTGTGTGGAAAAAATTGGAGGAAAAATATTGCGTGCGGTTCATTCCCATCGCTTTTACTGTAAGTGTCGCGGCTGGCCGGCCCCCATCCAACTCGTCGACATGCCCGACGACGCCTGACCACATTTGCACTCGCGCGCGCGCGCGCGCGCTCATTTTCATACTGTCGAAGAAATAACTGAATTATCTTTACAATTATTGCCGTTTTTCATTATTGAATGATAATTTTAGTGTCGGTCGGTCCATTGAACTAGAATTAATTATAAATTATCGTTTAAATTGGAATCCAGTGTTGTGATTATTTTGTCGGGACATTCGTACAGACTGGCCGCAACTCACACTCCCGCCAACGGCCATACCACGTTGAATATACCGGTTCTCGTCCGATCACCGAAGTCAAGCAACGTCGGGCGTGGTTAGTACTTGGATGGGTGACCGCTTGGGAACACCACGTGCTGTTGGCATTCTTTTTTTTTCTTGTTTTTGTATTTTATTTGTTTTCTTTTTCACTTCTATATTCCCAACTGTTGGTACACTTTTAACAACGTGACGATATAAGTTAATTAATTAATTTTATTTAATGAAATAAAAAATAGAATTAACGGAAACAATTAAAAGTACTCCTATGTACTATAATGTTCAATTGACTTAAAAAATATATAATAATAATAATAATAATAATAACAATAATAATGAAATGAATAAAAATAATATTAGCAGGGTAATGGATTTAAAGTTGCTAATTAATTAATTAGTTAGTTGATATATAAAAATTTACAAATAGAATTTCATTTGTTTAAATAATAACCATGGTAACGAATTAAATTCTGAAATTAAATGACAAAAAAATATAAACAATATTACATATTTAAGTACATTAAATACTAAACTAAATAAATAGTTTATTTTCATGCGAGCGTCATCGAATCGGCCACTTCTTGCATGGGCGACCGCTCGGAGATTTCTATCGCTGGGTGCCAATACGATGGTAATTAAATATTTTACCAACACAAATTTTGAACTTATTTTTTATAAAGTGATTGCTAACGTTGGACGTAAGACGATCTACGACTTAAATCATTTTACTTGATTGACACGCCAAAGTATCGGAGGATTATTAGGGACAGCGCGAACGCAGTCCCCGCTACCAAAAATTACGCGCCCGAGATACCCACATTTGGGGCATTCGCAGGAGTCAGCCCGACCGTAGTGCAATGGAAGGGCCTCATCCTGGGGGAACCGCCTTCTTGATCACGGTAACCCCTACGCCAGGTAAGTATGAGATGTAAAACCGTGAATTGAGCTAGCCTATGAGCCAACATACAGTTATTCGTCCGAGAATCATGTTTGATTTATTCGCTGTTTCACATTAAAACTACACCCAAGTGAAATGTATGTAAATTTCTCTTATTTATCATCAAATATCACGTGAAAATCAATCAACAAATTGTGGGTTCTTTCTTATTTATACATTTATTTTTGTAAATATTCTACAATCGCTGAAACTGGAGGGCTCGAGCTTGAAGCCAGCGACGCTACCGCTCCACTCGCTCCGTGGCGGACGGCAGAACTGCACCTCAGGTCTCAGACCTCAGGCTCGAGGCTGAGGCTGAGGCTCAGCTCCTAACTGTGAATCTCAAGCGGACCAATATGGCGGCCTATTACAAGGTTTGTTTAAAACAACAACAACTGTGTTTGTGTGGTACTTTTGTTAGTCGGTATAACGATTTTTAGCGGATATTGATTGATGTTAGTATAAATAATAGTAATAAAAATTTAGATTTGTTTATGTTGTTTTTTATGATTGGTTCTCACAGGAATGAATGTATATTCATTTCAGTACTCAATTTATTCACTCGAACCACTGCAAGATCATACTTCACAGGATCATTTCTGTAGTAAGATCTTCATTTAATCACTTCTACCTTGAAGTGTTTACCAGCCACGATGAAGAGTTACGGCTCTTCTCCCTGAGCGTGAGGCAGATATGTCCTGAGTTTTCGTGACTTGGAACGTATCATCGATGATCGTTCAGCCTTCCATTGTGGGAGGTCGGGAGTTGAGCGTTCAGAGTGGTTTGATTTTAAATTTCTTTTATTATACCATTAATATCAGTAGTCATAACGTTTAGGTGGCCCAATCCCATAAGGATCGGGCGCTAATTAAAAATTATTTATAGACTCATCATGTGCTCCCCTCCACGGAAATCTTTAGTAAAAGGCGAAAGATTTATTCGTTTTGAAGGGAAACCAGAGTAAAGCACTTATGTCTGCACTGAGACCCCGACCGAACTTGTTCAAAATCATAATTGCGAGAGTCTACCTATTTAATACACGACTAACACTAACAAATGTTCATATTCAGTAATAATTCACATTCCATAACGTTAACATTGAATTTTAGTTACCACAAGTCAAAGAACCGATCTAAAAAAACCATCGACAATTTTTATGCCACGTACAGACACCCAAACTTGACGACTGAGGCAGCCTCAGCCTCGCGTTCGCATCAGTCGGAACCTGAGGGTCCGGAGCCTGAGGTGTAGTACCGGCCGCCGCCACAGCGAGGTGAAGCGCGCTGGCTTCACCTCGGTCGGGTCTCAGGTCTCGCGCGTCGACCCCTCGAGCCGCCGATTCGCAGCTACACACGTTCAAACCTCATCATCTACCGTCCGCGCCGTCGAGGCGTTACACAGAGGGCCGCCGTGTGTCCGATAAATGAGGTGGTCGCTTACGCACGTGAATTCTGTTAGAACCGATTTGGTTACGAATTTTCTTTTCGTCTCGTTTGAAATTGTTTCTCGCACGAATTGTTTCATACTCGTTTTAACACTCTCCTAAGTTTATATATTACAATTTATCGCTTCTCGGCCTTTTGGCTAAGATCAAAGTGTAGTACCGATGCCCAGTGTGCGAAGTTAACGGGGTCCTGCGCATCGGTAAACGGGCCGGTATGAAGAGGCATCTGACAAAGGACCACGGGGAAGGCTGGGATCTGTCCTTCGTGTGCTGCGACCGAGAATTCCCCTGCCGGACCAGTAAATATTCCATCAAACTAGCGAAGGCCCATTTCATCGGATCCCACCCGGACATGATGTTTGAGACGGATGACGACGGCGAGCTGGGGCTTTGTGCTACCACTCTTGACGGGCTGAAGGCCAAGATCGCCCGGCTAGCAGCCTCTAGGCCGGCCACACCCGCAAGCCCATCCAACGACCCTCCACCGCCAGACTCCCCTGAGAGCCCGCCACCACGACTATTGACTAACGCCAGATCTGCCGCTGCCCACGCTAGAAACACTAACCGCAGGCGAAGAGTGCCGACACAAGATACCTCTCCACGGACACCGACCGGCCGGCAGCAAGTAGCCCAGCCTGAGATGATCCAAACTCCTGCGCTTCTGCGATCACCCTCACACTCGCCTCCGCCCGTGCTACCACATGCACCATCACCGCCAGTGCTTCCGAGTTCGCCACCGCTGCCTACTAGTCCACCACCTGCCATGAGTCCCCGTACACCTGAGGGACCGCCTGCTCAGCCGCCAGGCCCTCCGCCACCGGACCACTCTCCACCTGCGTCGCCTTCGGAGCTGGATCCCCTTGAAGATGACCTGCCTGACGACCTGACCGCATGGCAGAGGCAGTGGCTTCTCCGGTTTCCGCCCACAATCCAGTGGGATGAGTTCCTGCAAGCCCTGCAAGACCTGACGGCTTCACTTGCCCCCACATCTCAGATGGACAACAGGCCTGCCTGCGCCCCAAGACCCGCACCCCAGAGGAACCCCGACGCCAAGGAGGCCATGAGGCTTCAACGCCTTTACAGGCGTACGCCCCGCCAAGCCATGAGAGAAGTCCTGCAGGCCGCATCACCGTACTGCAACATCCCCGAGGCCATCATCACCAACCACTTCAGGGACTCGTATGCTCACCGGCCCGGCTGCTCCGGGGCAACTCCTCCTGGCTGTCGGATTCCAACGGCCCCGTCACCACCACCGCTACTGGACCCCGTCACACCGAAGGAAGTAGCCGATCACCTTAAGCGGACCTCCAACACCGCCCCTGGACCAGACGGGATCAAATACGGGGTATGGCGCCGCCGCGACCACTCCGGACACGTCCTGGCTGCCGTGTACAACATCTGCCTGGCTGCCAGACGTTTCCCACCGGCATGGAAGATCTCCCAAACTATACTAATATACAAGAAGGGTGACACTGGGGACATCACCAACTGGCGCCCCATAGCTCTATCCAGTACGGCGGGAAAACTTCTATGCTCCATCCTAGCCGACCGTCTATCCTTGTGGGCCTCGGACCACCATCTCCTATCCGAGGCGCAGAAGGGATTCACCCGATCGGAAGGCTGCCTAGAACACAACTTCGTTCTCCAAGAACTTCTAGACGACACGAGGAGACGGGGCACAGAGCTATGCATTGCCTGGCTTGACCTGGCCAACGCCTTTGGCAGCGTCCCCCACTCGGCCCTCACCACCGCTCTCCGGTCAGCAGGCCTGACAGACGACCACCTCCAGATCATCGAAGACCTGTACGGGGGCAGCTCCACCACCATCAGACACGCCACTGGCACCACCGCTCCCATCAACTTCGCGGCAGGAGTGCGACAGGGCTGCCCGCTGTCCCCCGTGCTGTTCAACCTTGTGATGGAGTTTCTCGTCCGCCCGCTAACATCGCTCGAGGAGGAGCATGGTGCAAGCCTGCACGGCACAAGCGTCTCAGTGCTGGCCTACGCCGACGACCTAGCCCTCGTGGCCAAGTCCCCCGACTCCCTCCAAGCCCTCCTCGACGCAGTCACCCCAGCAGCCGAGTGGGTCGGACTCCGATTCAAACCGACAAAATGTGCAACCCTTCACTTCTCCCGCCGGGTCACCAGAGCCACCCAGTTCTCCGTCTACGGTGTGCCGCTCCAAGTCCTACGGGAGGGTGAAGCCTACCAACACCTCGGCGTCCCTACCGGCGTCCGAGTCGACCAGACTCCAGCTGCGACCATCAACCGCCTAGAAGACGAGGTCGCGTGTATCTTCAAGAGCCTCCTGACACCTTGGCAGAAGCTGCACGCGATCCGCACCTTCGTCGTGCCGCAGCTGGAGTTCCAGATGAAGACGGCCAGAATCTTCAAGACCGCCCTAACCAAACTGGACGCGGACTTGCGAGCAGGAGTGAAGAGGGTCCTCAGCCTGCCTTCCCGAGCCAGCGCCGAACTAGTCGCCCTACCACCATCTATGGGAGGAGCTGGCCTACTACCCCTCAGCGATCAGGTCGACCTAGCCTCGGTGGGACACGCCTTCCGCCTACTCACCTCTCCGGACCCGAAGGTGCGCCAGCTTTCGCTTGACGGCCTTGCGGCCTCAGCCGGGCGAAGACACGCCGCAGGAGACTTGGAATTCCTTGTGAACTACCTGAATGGGGACGCCGCCGGGAACTCCAATGTAACCACCACCTTCTCTGCAGCGAGGACTGCCCTCAACCGGCTGAGGAAACGCCTGCCGGATCTCAAGTGGGGCTGGTGCGAAGAGAGGCAGACCCTTCAACTGACCATCCCGAGCGACCGAGGCAACGTCGTAGTCGACAAGTTCGAGCGAGCGGCATTGACGGCGAGACTCCGGACAGCGATGCAGCAGTACTACAGGGCCACTCTCGCGGCGAAACCCGATCAGGGCAGAGTCGCGCGGGTGACAACATCCTGCTCTGTAGCCAACCACATGCTGCACGAGGGACGCTTCACACGGTTCGCCGACTGGAGGTTCCTTCACCGAGCCCGCCTCAATGTCCTCCCACTCAACGGATGCAGGAGGTGGGGTGACCAAGACCGGCGATGCAGACGATGCGGCCGCCACGACGAGACGACCGCCCACGTCCTCTGCCACTGCCCACCCGCACTCCACATCATCAAGAAGCGCCATGACTCCATCCAACACCTTCTGACGGAGTCCATCAGAACACCTGAAGGCGTCGAGCTGCGGGTGGACAAGACGGTCCCCCTACAAGAACTTCTGGACACC
Organism: Neoaliturus tenellus; assembly: GCA_030545055.2. Taxonomy (NCBI): domain Eukaryota; kingdom Metazoa; phylum Arthropoda; class Insecta; order Hemiptera; family Cicadellidae; genus Neoaliturus; species Neoaliturus tenellus. The sequence goes on from CM061531.1 coordinate 248,365,791, forward strand.
ACCCCCGACAACATCCCGGAGGAGACTGCCCGCTGTCGACCGGATGTGGTCGTCATCGACCGAACAAACAAGATAATCAAGATAGTCGATGTCACCACACCCTATGAAGACGGCTGGCAGTCAATCGCGGCTGCGAGAGAGGAGAAGCTTCGCAAGTACACCCCACTCGCCCAGCTGCTGTCGACCAGAGGTTACACCACATCAATAGATGCGCTGGTCGTCGGCTCCCTCGGCGCGTGGGACAACAACAACTGGGGGACGCTTGCCCGCCTCGGTGTGAGCAGACGCCACGGGATCACCCTCGCTCGCCGCTGTGTCTCCTCTGCCATTCGCTGGAGCCGGGACATCTACGTCCAGCATGTCACCGGCAAACAGCAGTACTAAACCCACAAATGTCTTGTGTTATATTTGTGTATTTCTTTTATTGTGTTTTTTAAATGTTATGTCTTGTGACTCTTGTTTCTCCTAGTGACTTTGTATATTATATTTTGAACTGACGGACTATTTACAACATAACCTCTCCCTGTTCGTTTTGTAATTTTAAAATGAAATAAATGAAAATATCTGTTCTTATCAGCTTAACATCTGATACGTCCCTCATCGAGGGACCAGTTTGTTAAACTGATTTTTGGAAAATGACGGAGTGCTAGGAGCTTGCTCCACCTCTGTCACGGGTTGACCCGGCATTGCAGTACCGCCGGGACCGGCCCACCTAAACACTTGAACTCTCACCTAGAATATAAATAGTAATCAGTCACCGTTGATTGTCGATTGGAGGAAAAATAATTAGTTCAAGTCAAACGGCTTTGCGCTACGATGACCGACAACAAACACAATTATTGTAATTATTAAATTATTTTCTAAAAGTTATACTATTATTATTCTCTTAAGTACTGTCACCGAATAATATGGTAATTCGTTTACGTGTGTGGAAAAAATTGGAGGAAAAATATTGCGTGCGGTTCATTCCCATCGCTTTTACTGTAAGTGTCGCGGCTGGCCGGCCCCCATCCAACTCGTCGACATGCCCGACGACGCCTGACCACATTTGCACTCGCGCGCGCGCGCGCGCGCTCATTTTCATACTGTCGAAGAAATAACTGAATTATCTTTACAATTATTGCCGTTTTTCATTATTGAATGATAATTTTAGTGTCGGTCGGTCCATTGAACTAGAATTAATTATAAATTATCGTTTAAATTGGAATCCAGTGTTGTGATTATTTTGTCGGGACATTCGTACAGACTGGCCGCAACTCACACTCCCGCCAACGGCCATACCACGTTGAATATACCGGTTCTCGTCCGATCACCGAAGTCAAGCAACGTCGGGCGTGGTTAGTACTTGGATGGGTGACCGCTTGGGAACACCACGTGCTGTTGGCATTCTTTTTTTTTCTTGTTTTTGTATTTTATTTGTTTTCTTTTTCACTTCTATATTCCCAACTGTTGGTACACTTTTAACAACGTGACGATATAAGTTAATTAATTAATTTTATTTAATGAAATAAAAAATAGAATTAACGGAAACAATTAAAAGTACTCCTATGTACTATAATGTTCAATTGACTTAAAAAATATATAATAATAATAATAATAATAATAATAATAACAATAATAATGAAATGAATAAAAATAATATTAGCAGGGTAATGGATTTAAAGTTGCTAATTAATTAATTAGTTAGTTGATATATAAAAATTTACAAATAGAATTTCATTTGTTTAAATAATAACCATGGTAACGAATTAAATTCTGAAATTAAATGACAAAAAAATATAAACAATATTACATATTTAAGTACATTAAATACTAAACTAAATAAATAGTTTATTTTCATGCGAGCGTCATCGAATCGGCCACTTCTTGCATGGGCGACCGCTCGGAGATTTCTATCGCTGGGTGCCAATACGATGGTAATTAAATATTTTACCAACACAAATTTTGAACTTATTTTTTATAAAGTGATTGCTAACGTTGGACGTAAGACGATCTACGACTTAAATCATTTTACTTGATTGACACGCCAAAGTATCGGAGGATTATTAGGGACAGCGCGAACGCAGTCCCCGCTACCAAAAATTACGCGCCCGAGATACCCACATTTGGGGCATTCGCAGGAGTCAGCCCGACCGTAGTGCAATGGAAGGGCCTCATCCTGGGGGAACCGCCTTCTTGATCACGGTAACCCCTACGCCAGGTAAGTATGAGATGTAAAACCGTGAATTGAGCTAGCCTATGAGCCAACATACAGTTATTCGTCCGAGAATCATGTTTGATTTATTCGCTGTTTCACATTAAAACTACACCCAAGTGAAATGTATGTAAATTTCTCTTATTTATCATCAAATATCACGTGAAAATCAATCAACAAATTGTGGGTTCTTTCTTATTTATACATTTATTTTTGTAAATATTCTACAATCGCTGAAACTGGAGGGCTCGAGCTTGAAGCCAGCGACGCTACCGCTCCACTCGCTCCGTGGCGGACGGCAGAACTGCACCTCAGGTCTCAGACCTCAGGCTCGAGGCTGAGGCTGAGGCTCAGCTCCTAACTGTGAATCTCAAGCGGACCAATATGGCGGCCTATTACAAGGTTTGTTTAAAACAACAACAACTGTGTTTGTGTGGTACTTTTGTTAGTCGGTATAACGATTTTTAGCGGATATTGATTGATGTTAGTATAAATAATAGTAATAAAAATTTAGATTTGTTTATGTTGTTTTTTATGATTGGTTCTCACAGGAATGAATGTATATTCATTTCAGTACTCAATTTATTCACTCGAACCACTGCAAGATCATACTTCACAGGATCATTTCTGTAGTAAGATCTTCATTTAATCACTTCTACCTTGAAGTGTTTACCAGCCACGATGAAGAGTTACGGCTCTTCTCCCTGAGCGTGAGGCAGATATGTCCTGAGTTTTCGTGACTTGGAACGTATCATCGATGATCGTTCAGCCTTCCATTGTGGGAGGTCGGGAGTTGAGCGTTCAGAGTGGTTTGATTTTAAATTTCTTTTATTATACCATTAATATCAGTAGTCATAACGTTTAGGTGGCCCAATCCCATAAGGATCGGGCGCTAATTAAAAATTATTTATAGACTCATCATGTGCTCCCCTCCACGGAAATCTTTAGTAAAAGGCGAAAGATTTATTCGTTTTGAAGGGAAACCAGAGTAAAGCACTTATGTCTGCACTGAGACCCCGACCGAACTTGTTCAAAATCATAATTGCGAGAGTCTACCTATTTAATACACGACTAACACTAACAAATGTTCATATTCAGTAATAATTCACATTCCATAACGTTAACATTGAATTTTAGTTACCACAAGTCAAAGAACCGATCTAAAAAAACCATCGACAATTTTTATGCCACGTACAGACACCCAAACTTGACGACTGAGGCAGCCTCAGCCTCGCGTTCGCATCAGTCGGAACCTGAGGGTCCGGAGCCTGAGGTGTAGTACCGGCCGCCGCCACAGCGAGGTGAAGCGCGCTGGCTTCACCTCGGTCGGGTCTCAGGTCTCGCGCGTCGACCCCTCGAGCCGCCGATTCGCAGCTACACACGTTCAAACCTCATCATCTACCGTCCGCGCCGTCGAGGCGTTACACAGAGGGCCGCCGTGTGTCCGATAAATGAGGTGGTCGCTTACGCACGTGAATTCTGTTAGAACCGATTTGGTTACGAATTTTCTTTTCGTCTCGTTTGAAATTGTTTCTCGCACGAATTGTTTCATACTCGTTTTAACACTCTCCTAAGTTTATATATTACAATTTATCGCTTCTCGGCCTTTTGGCTAAGATCAAAGTGTAGTATCTGTTCTTATCAGCTTAACATCTGATACGTCCCTCATCGAGGGACCAGTTTGTTAAACTGATTTTTGGAAAATGACGGAGTGCTAGGAGCTTGCTCCACCTCTGTCACGGGTTGACCCGGCATTGCAGTACCGCCGGGACCGGCCCACCTAAACACTTGAACTCTCACCTAGAATATAAATAGTAATCAGTCACCGTTGATTGTCGATTGGAGGAAAAATAATTAGTTCAAGTCAAACGGCTTTGCGCTACGATGACCGACAACAAACACAATTATTGTAATTATTAAATTATTTTCTAAAAGTTATACTATTATTATTCTCTTAAGTACTGTCACCGAATAATATGGTAATTCGTTTACGTGTGTGGAAAAAATTGGAGGAAAAATATTGCGTGCGGTTCATTCCCATCGCTTTTACTGTAAGTGTCGCGGCTGGCCGGCCCCCATCCAACTCGTCGACATGCCCGACGACGCCTGACCACATTTGCACTCGCGCGCGCGCGCGCGCGCTCATTTTCATACTGTCGAAGAAATAACTGAATTATCTTTACAATTATTGCCGTTTTTCATTATTGAATGATAATTTTAGTGTCGGTCGGTCCATTGAACTAGAATTAATTATAAATTATCGTTTAAATTGGAATCCAGTGTTGTGATTATTTTGTCGGGACATTCGTACAGACTGGCCGCAACTCACACTCCCGCCAACGGCCATACCACGTTGAATATACCGGTTCTCGTCCGATCACCGAAGTCAAGCAACGTCGGGCGTGGTTAGTACTTGGATGGGTGACCGCTTGGGAACACCACGTGCTGTTGGCATTCTTTTTTTTTCTTGTTTTTGTATTTTATTTGTTTTCTTTTTCACTTCTATATTCCCAACTGTTGGTACACTTTTAACAACGTGACGATATAAGTTAATTAATTAATTTTATTTAATGAAATAAAAAATAGAATTAACGGAAACAATTAAAAGTACTCCTATGTACTATAATGTTCAATTGACTTAAAAAATATATAATAATAATAATAATAATAATAACAATAATAATGAAATGAATAAAAATAATATTAGCAGGGTAATGGATTTAAAGTTGCTAATTAATTAATTAGTTAGTTGATATATAAAAATTTACAAATAGAATTTCATTTGTTTAAATAATAACCATGGTAACGAATTAAATTCTGAAATTAAATGACAAAAAAATATAAACAATATTACATATTTAAGTACATTAAATACTAAACTAAATAAATAGTTTATTTTCATGCGAGCGTCATCGAATCGGCCACTTCTTGCATGGGCGACCGCTCGGAGATTTCTATCGCTGGGTGCCAATACGATGGTAATTAAATATTTTACCAACACAAATTTTGAACTTATTTTTTATAAAGTGATTGCTAACGTTGGACGTAAGACGATCTACGACTTAAATCATTTTACTTGATTGACACGCCAAAGTATCGGAGGATTATTAGGGACAGCGCGAACGCAGTCCCCGCTACCAAAAATTACGCGCCCGAGATACCCACATTTGGGGCATTCGCAGGAGTCAGCCCGACCGTAGTGCAATGGAAGGGCCTCATCCTGGGGGAACCGCCTTCTTGATCACGGTAACCCCTACGCCAGGTAAGTATGAGATGTAAAACCGTGAATTGAGCTAGCCTATGAGCCAACATACAGTTATTCGTCCGAGAATCATGTTTGATTTATTCGCTGTTTCACATTAAAACTACACCCAAGTGAAATGTATGTAAATTTCTCTTATTTATCATCAAATATCACGTGAAAATCAATCAACAAATTGTGGGTTCTTTCTTATTTATACATTTATTTTTGTAAATATTCTACAATCGCTGAAACTGGAGGGCTCGAGCTTGAAGCCAGCGACGCTACCGCTCCACTCGCTCCGTGGCGGACGGCAGAACTGCACCTCAGGTCTCAGACCTCAGGCTCGAGGCTGAGGCTGAGGCTCAGCTCCTAACTGTGAATCTCAAGCGGACCAATATGGCGGCCTATTACAAGGTTTGTTTAAAACAACAACAACTGTGTTTGTGTGGTACTTTTGTTAGTCGGTATAACGATTTTTAGCGGATATTGATTGATGTTAGTATAAATAATAGTAATAAAAATTTAGATTTGTTTATGTTGTTTTTTATGATTGGTTCTCACAGGAATGAATGTATATTCATTTCAGTACTCAATTTATTCACTCGAACCACTGCAAGATCATACTTCACAGGATCATTTCTGTAGTAAGATCTTCATTTAATCACTTCTACCTTGAAGTGTTTACCAGCCACGATGAAGAGTTACGGCTCTTCTCCCTGAGCGTGAGGCAGATATGTCCTGAGTTTTCGTGACTTGGAACGTATCATCGATGATCGTTCAGCCTTCCATTGTGGGAGGTCGGGAGTTGAGCGTTCAGAGTGGTTTGATTTTAAATTTCTTTTATTATACCATTAATATCAGTAGTCATAACGTTTAGGTGGCCCAATCCCATAAGGATCGGGCGCTAATTAAAAATTATTTATAGACTCATCATGTGCTCCCCTCCACGGAAATCTTTAGTAAAAGGCGAAAGATTTATTCGTTTTGAAGGGAAACCAGAGTAAAGCACTTATGTCTGCACTGAGACCCCGACCGAACTTGTTCAAAATCATAATTGCGAGAGTCTACCTATTTAATACACGACTAACACTAACAAATGTTCATATTCAGTAATAATTCACATTCCATAACGTTAACATTGAATTTTAGTTACCACAAGTCAAAGAACCGATCTAAAAAAACCATCGACAATTTTTATGCCACGTACAGACACCCAAACTTGACGACTGAGGCAGCCTCAGCCTCGCGTTCGCATCAGTCGGAACCTGAGGGTCCGGAGCCTGAGGTGTAGTACCGGCCGCCGCCACAGCGAGGTGAAGCGCGCTGGCTTCACCTCGGTCGGGTCTCAGGTCTCGCGCGTCGACCCCTCGAGCCGCCGATTCGCAGCTACACACGTTCAAACCTCATCATCTACCGTCCGCGCCGTCGAGGCGTTACACAGAGGGCCGCCGTGTGTCCGATAAATGAGGTGGTCGCTTACGCACGTGAATTCTGTTAGAACCGATTTGGTTACGAATTTTCTTTTCGTCTCGTTTGAAATTGTTTCTCGCACGAATTGTTTCATACTCGTTTTAACACTCTCCTAAGTTTATATATTACAATTTATCGCTTCTCGGCCTTTTGGCTAAGATCAAAGTGTAGTATCTGTTCTTATCAGCTTAACATCTGATACGTCCCTCATCGAGGGACCAGTTTGTTAAACTGATTTTTGGAAAATGACGGAGTGCTAGGAGCTTGCTCCACCTCTGTCACGGGTTGACCCGGCATTGCAGTACCGCCGGGACCGGCCCACCTAAACACTTGAACTCTCACCTAGAATATAAATAGTAATCAGTCACCGTTGATTGTCGATTGGAGAAAAATAATTAGTTCAAGTCAAACGGCTTTGCGCTACGATGACCGACAACAAACACAATTATTGTAATTATTAAATTATTTTCTAAAAGTTATACTATTATTATTCTCTTAAGTACTGTCACCGAATAATATGGTAATTCGTTTACGTGTGTGGAAAAAATTGGAGGAAAAATATTGCGTGCGGTTCATTCCCATCGCTTTTACTGTAAGTGTCGCGGCTGGCCGGCCCCCATCCAACTCGTCGACATGCCCGACGACGCCTGACCACATTTGCACTCGCGCGCGCGCGCGCGCGCTCATTTTCATACTGTCGAAGAAATAACTGAATTATCTTTACAATTATTGCCGTTTTTCATTATTGAATGATAATTTTAGTGTCGGTCGGTCCATTGAACTAGAATTAATTATAAATTATCGTTTAAATTGGAATCCAGTGTTGTGATTATTTTGTCGGGACATTCGTACAGACTGGCCGCAACTCACACTCCCGCCAACGGCCATACCACGTTGAATATACCGGTTCTCGTCCGATCACCGAAGTCAAGCAACGTCGGGCGTGGTTAGTACTTGGATGGGTGACCGCTTGGGAACACCACGTGCTGTTGGCATTCTTTTTTTTTCTTGTTTTTGTATTTTATTTGTTTTCTTTTTCACTTCTATATTCCCAACTGTTGGTACACTTTTAACAACGTGACGATATAAGTTAATTAATTAATTTTATTTAATGAAATAAAAAATAGAATTAACGGAAACAATTAAAAGTACTCCTATGTACTATAATGTTCAATTGACTTAAAAAATATATAATAATAATAATAATAATAATAACAATAATAATGAAATGAATAAAAATAATATTAGCAGGGTAATGGATTTAAAGTTGCTAATTAATTAATTAGTTAGTTGATATATAAAAATTTACAAATAGAATTTCATTTGTTTAAATAATAACCATGGTAACGAATTAAATTCTGAAATTAAATGACAAAAAAATATAAACAATATTACATATTTAAGTACATTAAATACTAAACTAAATAAATAGTTTATTTTCATGCGAGCGTCATCGAATCGGCCACTTCTTGCATGGGCGACCGCTCGGAGATTTCTATCGCTGGGTGCCAATACGATGGTAATTAAATATTTTACCAACACAAATTTTGAACTTATTTTTTATAAAGTGATTGCTAACGTTGGACGTAAGACGATCTACGACTTAAATCATTTTACTTGATTGACACGCCAAAGTATCGGAGGATTATTAGGGACAGCGCGAACGCAGTCCCCGCTACCAAAAATTACGCGCCCGAGATACCCACATTTGGGCATTCGCAGGAGTCAGCCCGACCGTAGTGCAATGGAAGGGCCTCATCCTGGGGGAACCGCCTTCTTGATCACGGTAACCCCTACGCCAGGTAAGTATGAGATGTAAAACCGTGAATTGAGCTAGCCTATGAGCCAACATACAGTTATTCGTCCGAGAATCATGTTTGATTTATTCGCTGTTTCACATTAAAACTACACCCAAGTGAAATGTATGTAAATTTCTCTTATTTATCATCAAATATCACGTGAAAATCAATCAACAAATTGTGGGTTCTTTCTTATTTATACATTTATTTTTGTAAATATTCTACAATCGCTGAAACTGGAGGGCTCGAGCTTGAAGCCAGCGACGCTACCGCTCCACTCGCTCCGTGGCGGACGGCAGAACTGCACCTCAGGTCTCAGACCTCAGGCTCGAGGCTGAGGCTGAGGCTCAGCTCCTAACTGTGAATCTCAAGCGGACCAATATGGCGGCCTATTACAAGGTTTGTTTAAAACAACAACAACTGTGTTTGTGTGGTACTTTTGTTAGTCGGTATAACGATTTTTAGCGGATATTGATTGATGTTAGTATAAATAATAGTAATAAAAATTTAGATTTGTTTATGTTGTTTTTTATGATTGGTTCTCACAGGAATGAATGTATATTCATTTCAGTACTCAATTTATTCACTCGAACCACTGCAAGATCATACTTCACAGGATCATTTCTGTAGTAAGATCTTCATTTAATCACTTCTACCTTGAAGTGTTTACCAGCCACGATGAAGAGTTACGGCTCTTCTCCCTGAGCGTGAGGCAGATATGTCCTGAGTTTTCGTGACTTGGAACGTATCATCGATGATCGTTCAGCCTTCCATTGTGGGAGGTCGGGAGTTGAGCGTTCAGAGTGGTTTGATTTTAAATTTCTTTTATTATACCATTAATATCAGTAGTCATAACGTTTAGGTGGCCCAATCCCATAAGGATCGGGCGCTAATTAAAAATTATTTATAGACTCATCATGTGCTCCCCTCCACGGAAATCTTTAGTAAAAGGCGAAAGATTTATTCGTTTTGAAGGGAAACCAGAGTAAAGCACTTATGTCTGCACTGAGACCCCGACCGAACTTGTTCAAAATCATAATTGCGAGAGTCTACCTATTTAATACACGACTAACACTAACAAATGTTCATATTCAGTAATAATTCACATTCCATAACGTTAACATTGAATTTTAGTTACCACAAGTCAAAGAACCGATCTAAAAAAACCATCGACAATTTTTATGCCACGTACAGACACCCAAACTTGACGACTGAGGCAGCCTCAGCCTCGCGTTCGCATCAGTCGGAACCTGAGGGTCCGGAGCCTGAGGTGTAGTACCGGCCGCCGCCACAGCGAGGTGAAGCGCGCTGGCTTCACCTCGGTCGGGTCTCAGGTCTCGCGCGTCGACCCCTCGAGCCGCCGATTCGCAGCTACACACGTTCAAACCTCATCATCTACCGTCCGCGCCGTCGAGGCGTTACACAGAGGGCCGCCGTGTGTCCGATAAATGAGGTGGTCGCTTACGCACGTGAATTCTGTTAGAACCGATTTGGTTACGAATTTTCTTTTCGTCTCGTTTGAAATTGTTTCTCGCACGAATTGTTTCATACTCGTTTTAACACTCTCCTAAGTTTATATATTACAATTTATCGCTTCTCGGCCTTTTGGCTAAGATCAAAGTGTAGTATCTGTTCTTATCAGCTTAACATCTGATACGTCCCTCATCGAGGGACCAGTTTGTTAAACTGATTTTTGGAAAATGACGGAGTGCTAGGAGCTTGCTCCACCTCTGTCACGGGTTGACCCGGCATTGCAGTACCGCCGGGACCGGCCCACCTAAACACTTGAACTCTCACCTAGTACCGCCGGGACCGGCCCACCTAAAACACTTGAACTCTCACCTAGAATATAAATAGTAATCAGTCACCGTTGATTGTCGATTGGAGGAAAAATAATTAGTTCAAGTCAAACGGCTTTGCGCTACGATGACCGACAACAAACACAATTATTGTAATTATTAAATTATTTTCTAAAAGTTATACTATTATTATTCTCTTAAGTACTGTCACCGAATAATATGGTAATTCGTTTACGTGTGTGGAAAAAATTGGAGGAAAAATATTTGCGTGCGGTTCATTCCCATCGCTTTTACTGTAAGTGTCGCGGCTGGCCGGCCCCCATCCAACTCGTCGACATGCCCGACGACGCCTGACCACATTTGCACTCGCGCGCGCGCGCGCGCGCTCATTTTCATACTGTCGAAGAAATAACTGAATTATCTTTACAATTATTGCCGTTTTTTCATTATTGAATGATAATTTTAGTGTCGGTCGGTCCCATTGAACTAGAATTAATTATAAATTATCGTTTAAATTGGAATCCAGTGTTGTGATTATTTTGTCGGGACATTCGTACAGACTGGCCGCAACTCACACTCCCGCCAACGGCCATACCACGTTGAATATACCGGTTCTCGTCCGATCACCGAAGTCAAGCAACGTCGGGCGTGGTTAGTACTTGGATGGGTGACCGCTTGGGAACACCACGTGCTGTTGGCATTCTTTTTTTTTCTTGTTTTTGTATTTTATTTGTTTTCTTTTTCACTTCTATATTCCCAACTGTTGGTACACTTTTAACAACGTGACGATATAAGTTAATTAATTAATTTTATTTAATGAAATAAAAAATAGAATTAACGGAAACAATTAAAAGTACTCCTATGTACTATAATGTTCAATTGACTTAAAAAATATATAATAATAATAATAATAATAATAACAATAATAATGAAATGAATAAAAAATAATATTAGCAGGGTAATGGATTTAAAGTTGCTAATTAATTAATTAGTTAGTTGATATATAAAAATTTACAAATAGAATTTCATTTGTTTAAATAATAACCATGGTAACGAATTAAATTCTGAAATTAAATGACAAAAAAATATAAACAATATTACATATTTAAGTACATTAAATACTAAAACTAAATAAATAGTTTATTTTTCATGCGAGCGTCATCGAATCGGCCACTTCTTGCATGGGCGACCGCTCGGAGATTTCTATCGCTGGGTGCCAATACGATGGTAATTAAATATTTTACCAACACAAATTTTGAACTTATTTTTTATAAAGTGATTGCTAACGTTGGACGTAAGACGATCTACGACTTAAATCATTTTACTTGATTGACACGCCAAAGTATCGGAGGATTATTAGGGACAGCGCGAACGCAGTCCCCGCTACCAAAAATTACGCGCCCGAGATACCCACATTTGGGGCATTCGCAGGAGTCAGCCCGACCGTAGTGCAATGGAAGGGCCTCATCCTGGGGGAACCGCCTTCTTGATCAC